>JANVCL010000214.1:41991447-42005363 GCA_026546855.1 Erythroxylum incrassatum | reverse complement strand
GTATTATCAGATGAAAGTAAATTATATTAAACTATGTTACTTAATTTTACTGTAACAATGAAATGGTGGATATTATGATTGTGTCGATAAATTACACAATATTATAGACGATTAATCTATATTTTGAGGGTATTATGTAACTAATGATATGTTGATACAAGAAAATACTAAAGTATTTTTTTCAAGAGCTATCGAAAAGGAAAAATTGCAATATACTTGATTTTAAATATTTTGTCATTATAATTAAGGTGCATAAATTAAAAATAATTATTTAAAATATATTTAAAATTTGTTATAAAACAAATTTTTATTTCTTAATATTTTTAACAAACCAACCACCATCAATGGTAATGATAATCATTCCTTCTTCTCAACTAACTATTATAATTATAATGATTTTATCTATTTTCATTACTCACTATATTCATTCCTATTCTCATTCTCATTACCTTCTATGAACCAAGCGCCCCCTTAGGCCAATGGTACCCGTGGAATGCACAAGGATTGACACTAACGTATAATTTTTGCTGAATGCTTGAAATCTTAATTTTAAAATCTCTATAACTTTTTTAGCAAAATAAGAACATGTTTTTAGGATAGTTTACATGTAGCCATCAACTATCAGATTTATACTTTATCAATTTTGTTAATAAAAAGTTATTTAATTGAACTAAAAGAGCCCGTTTAAGTATTTAAGAGGACCAGAAGTATTAATATCTTATAAATCTTATGCCTTATTTTCATCTTAAAATTTTTTTAAAAATGCATTCTTAAATTTATATTATTTCGTTTAGCAACTCATTCAATTATTTTTAAATTTGTTAAATAGTAAATATGTAAATGGTTGTATCAGGTTAAAAAATTAAAATAATAATTGAATTTTAAGTTAAAATTAGAATTTTTATTAAAAATTAGATTTTAGACAAAATTCAAATTCTTTCTTTTAAGTGTGGATTTAATCTGAAATTAAATTGGTCACACCGAGCCCCTTGATTAATCCTAATAACGTATTTTGCATCTTCTCAACATTTTAACTTGGGTAATTTATGCAAGTCCTGGTAGAGAGAGACATTAAGAGTGGTGGGAAGAATCTGATTCACATTGTAAAAAAGAGTGGGTCAATTTCTTTTTTCTTTTTTCTTTTTTCTTTTTTTTTTCTTTTTTCTTTTTCTTTTTATTCCATGAGCAAATACGTTATATGTAAACGAGTGGGTTCTCACGACGTGTGCTTTAAGAAGATTCTAATTACCAGAAAATATCTTTAACCTATTTATATTTAGAGTCTTATACTAACTTTCGCTCAAGTTAAGTAAATCTCTCCTAAGAAATAAAACTCTAATCTTAAATTTTAAACAACTACGTATACGATAACAGTTCAAACCCCTAATCTCGCTCAATCTTAGAAAGCACCTACCAATGCCGTATGCCGTATTTTTAAGTTTCCAGCCAACGCGCTTGCCTCTTGGATCATTTATTTTGTATTATTTTGACAAAATCTGCAGATATCTGTCTTTGTCTATTTCTTCAAACCTTGACATTTTCCTTTGACTAAACACATTAGTTATAAGGATAATATTAAGCAACGTTGAACTGTCTGAATAACGTTGGTGTACTACACGTGCTGGGATGGAGACATGGCATCGGATCAGATCAGTTCTTATTGAGGAATAGGACTATCACCAAGTATCTTAGTTAAACAACCTTACTTGTCTAGAAACAGATTTCGACAGCCAACTCATTCCTTTGCCATGGAATTCCATCGGGTTGTTGCTTTTCTCGTGTTCTTTCTCTCAAATATTTCAGCTATTACCGGTTGCTATGATGACGAAAGAACAGCCCTTTGGAGCTTCAAATCGCTGCTTTCAGATCCGTCCAACCGATTGGCATCTTGGCAAGGCATGAACTGCTGTAATTGGTATGGAATTCGTTGCTCTGATTCACTCCATGTTACTGCTGTTGACCTCCGCAACTCCAACTTTAGCACACCTATCGTCAACATGAACTCGGAAATTGTTTCCACGTCCAACTCCATTTCCACTGCCCTCAATGGTACTATCTCTCCTTCTCTTTTCACTCTTACTCATATAAAGTATCTTGATCTTAGCTTCAACAACTTCATGCTTTCAAGAATACCCCCTGGAATAGCAAACCTCACTGCACTCACTTACCTCAACCTGTCAAACGCTATGTTTGGTGACTCCATTAAAAATCAGTTTGCCAACCTTTCTTCTTTAACAATTTTGGATCTTTCGTGTTCTTTGGCAGTTCCTGACACCTCATCGGTTTCATACAACTTGTCTTCCTCGTTGACCATTCAACAAGGTTCTTCTTATACCTATATAAATCAGGGACATCTTAAATCATCAAATCTGGACTGGTTGCAGAGCCTAACAAGTCTTAGGATTCTAAGATTGACCGGTTTCGATCTTTCAGAGGCTTCTAAGTCCTCCAAATGGGCTACTCCTTTATCAACTCTCTCTAACCTTAGGTTCCTTCAGTTCTCCAACTGCAAAATTTCTGGTGAACTGCCTTTAACACAGTTTCTGAACCTCAGTCGCCTTTTTGTGCTGAAAATGGATTTCAACTCTCTTATGTCCCAAATTCCAGTTCAGCTGGCAAACATGAGCTCCCTTTCGACCCTTGATCTTGGTAACTCAAACCTTCAGGGACCAATACCTTACCTTCCACAACTAAGGGAACTCTATGTGGGTAACAATGCTTATGTGTATTCTGATCTTAAGTCGATGTTTTCAGTCCCTTGGCCAAAGCTTGAAATTCTGGATATAAGTTCAACGCAAGTAAATGGGTCTATTCCAACTTCAATTTCCAATGCAACTACGTTGGTTAGTTTCACGGCTTACAATTGTTTGATTGAGGGTATGGTACCTTCTTCGTTGGCAAATCTTTCAAGCTTAGAAACATTGAGGCTGGATATTAACGAGTTAGTAGGCCAAATTCCACCCTCCTTGTCCAACTTGAAAAACCTCGGAACACTATCTTTGACGCAAAATAACTTACAAGGATCCATACCAGAGTCTATATGCAACATTTCCTCCCTTTGGTTTCTTGCTCTGTCATTCAACAATCTGACTGGACAATTGCCCGACTGCATTGGCCGATTCCCCCATCTTGAATTCTTTAATGTTGCCTTAAACTCTCTAAGTGGAACTATTCAGTCATTGACATCTTTATTTAGAGGTTCATTTCCATCTTTCATAGCTCTAGGCTTTAATAACTTCACTGTAAAATTGGAACGACAGCCATTTCCGTCCAACTTCCAGCCACAAGTCTTGGAGTTGAGTTCATGTAACATAGAAGGTAATATCCCACAGTCCTTTTCTAATCTAAGCCAGTTATCATACCTATCTTTGGCTTACAACAGATTGTTAGGACCAATTCCCTCCTGGCTGTTTACTCTGCCGAAGCTCAGTCGCTTGGACCTCTCTTTCAACCACCTACAAGGAACTCTCCCCCCCAACATTAAGCTAAAGTCGAGTTTCTGGCCCTCGGCGCTGAATTTGGCGGGCAACGTCCTTCAGGGACCTATTCCTTCCACATTTGAGAACATAGATGTCATCAGCTTGTCTGATAACAACTTCACAGGTTATATACCCTCAAAAATTGTACAAAGAAATATGAGATACTTATCATTAGCCGATAACAAACTTGTTGGTCAGATCCCCTCATCTTTCTGTCGAGAAGAAAATGCATTAATGCAGCTAGATCTTTCCAGCAACATGCTCTCAGGAAGTGTGCCTCGAAGTTTAGGTAATTGTACAGAACTCACTTATCTAAATATTGGACAAAACAATTTCAGCGGCAGGCTTCCAGCAGAGCTGGAGAACCTCCAGAATCTGAGTTACCTAGAGCTTACTGGAAATTATTTTGATGGACCTTTTCCAAGTTTCATTCAAAAGCTTTCCAAATTAGCTGTGCTGAAAATGGGGTATAATAAATTTTCTGGACAAATCCCCACATTCATTGGAGACATTCAGAACCTCGCCATTCTTGTTCTCAAGTCCAATTTCTTCAACGACTCCATTCCTGGAGAGATAAACATGCTAGGGAAGCTGCAAATCATGGATCTCTCAAATAACGGGTTCTCTGGTTCACTTCCAGGGCAATTAGATGGTCTCAAGATCTTGATGACCAGACCAACGGATGGAGACCTTCTTGGTTATATTGTTTCATCCATGTACACTGGTGTCGAACTGAACATGGCCTACAAAGGCCTGACTTATCAATTCGGCACTCTGCGCTCGTACCACAGTGGAATGGATCTTTCAAGGAACAATTTGAGTGGAAATATTCCAGAAGAAATAGGACTACTTAAAGGACTTTCCATGCTAAACCTGTCACGTAATGGTTTGACTGGTGCAATCCCAAACAGCATAGGAAATATGAGCGGGTTGGAATCACTTGATCTAAGTTTCAACAAGTTGGGAGGAGGTATCCCAGCAACTTTAAACTCGTTAGACGCCCTGTCCGTAATGAACTTGTCCTACAACAATTTGAGTGGGCAAATCCCTACAGGGACTCGATTTGATACCTTGTATGCGGATGGTTTCACATATCTCGGAAACAAATATTTATGTGGTACTCCTGATTCCATATACTGCAGTATCAACGGTACCGTTCCCGTTAAAGAAGATCCTACGGTAGAAGATGCCCGTAAAAGGTGGTTATTCTATGGAACTGTGGCAGCTGGATTTGCAGTAGGATTTTGGGGACACTTTGGAGTTTTGTATGTGATGAAGGAGCAAATGAGGGTGAAGTATTGGAAAGCCATCGATGAGATTGTACGTAGGATCTTAGAGGGCATTCATAGAATAAGGAGAATAAGTGGCACGCATGCGCCACGTATCATGGAATAATGTCAGGCATATGTGTATGATTTTGTATTTGTTATGATAAACAATGTGTATAAGTTGAGTATGCTCCATTGTTCTGATAGCATCCAAGAATATCAATAAACTAAAATTTCTTAAGATAACCATTTTTAAGTTGTAGAATCTATCTCTTCGTTTAATTGAATCAAATGAGTTAAGGTTATGAACTTATTATCTATTATTTATACATCCTTATATCATTATATTAATTACCATATACATATGTACATATTTATTTTAAATATGTACGTATGAAATAAATCATTCATAATAACAAATTTTACATATTAATTTCATCAGGTTTTTCAAAGGTAATTTACTTAAAAATAAAATTAAGTTGAATCTTCGTCAAAATTCTAAGTTTAGTCCAAATTAGTGGGTAATGTAATTTCAATTTCAATTTTAATATTTAAAATTTATGTTGTTGTTATCTTTTTAATAAACTATTTATATTTTACTATCATATTACTACAGGTAAGCAACTGAACTTGATTCAATCGATTTGCATTTTGCACAGGGTCGAGTGTGTTTTTCTTAATTCCAGGTCCTTTGTTAAACTATTTGCAACAGGGGCCATCTGGAAGGTGGGACAGTAAGAAAGATGCCAATTTGCTCGGCCTCTGAATCGTCGGATTCTTTCAATTCCAAATCATGGATAGTGCACGGCGTTGTGGCCGGAGCAGCCATAGCCATTGCCGCCGGTGCCGGAGCTTATATGGGTCGATTCAGAAAGTTTCGTACGCGTGTTGTTGGCATAATTCCCGCTCGCTTTGCTTCTTCTCGTTTTCCTGGAAAACCACTGGTTAATATCCTTGGAAAACCTATGATCCAGGTACCTCTTACGAGAAGTTTCTATTTTTCCCGCAAAGTTCTACTCTTTCGCTTTTTCCTGCCCTTTCTGTTCACGTTTCTGTTGATGTTAGTCAAGGCTTTGACCTTAACTCTGAAATGTTTAAGAGTTCTTTGGTTTCTGTGAAAGACGGGCCCAAATTATTGCATCGTGTTTTCATCTTCTGTATCTAGAGTATCATTTTGTTAGGAAAACGGAACATCGGCTCTGACAATTCCATCTCCGACCACCAAAACAATTGGAAATGTTTCTAATAGGATAGTGTACTAATTGAGCATATAGTTGGTAGAGAAATGTTCTATCAAGGACCTTTAAAGGATCGAAGTTAAGATTTTCCCACTTGTAACAATAGATCTACAGAATTAATATTATATTAAGGGGGCTTGTGCACAGTCTTTGCACTTCGATATGGTCGGATTCATCTTTAGGAGCCGTGTTGATCCACTGCATACAACTACAACGTGCATAATTTTCTGGCATCATGTATTTGGATGCTTGCTTCCAGATATGTTCTGATCATGCTTCATTCCGACTTTCAAGTGAGGCCATTCTCTGGCCTATAATTTGTAAACAATGTTAAATACATGGAATCAGATGGTAATGAAATGCTGGTAGATTATATTGACATACTGTTTATGTATAAAAATAAATGCACTTAAATTTCGTAACTGTCTTGATGACATTCATGGGTGCATGATAAAGGACTAACAATTATGTCTTTTGACATATCTGATATGACTACCATATTCTCAACTTCTCTACTCATGCCTTTAGCTACTTATCCACAGAGAACTTGGGAAAGGGCCAAACTAGCAACTTCACTGGATCATATTGGTATGTCAACATATCTGAGCTCAAATAACTTTTTAAGTTTTGACAAGGATTTAAAATGTATTCCTGGGTAACTCAGTCAAGGAATATATCTTTGGAGAAGTTATCCTCATTATATTTGGCATGCTAGTGTATTTTCATTATATGTTGATATAGATCTGAAATCTCCCAGTGGGGATTTGAGATGATGATTGCAAAAGAACTGTTAGTTGCTATTATTTATTCACATAATCATCTTGCTTAGTTGGTGTAAAGTAATTTTTTTGTCTTTTAGAACATGATTCTTTAAATTGTTAATATTCTGTTCTACTGCATTCATGTACTTCGCCTTTTCTTTTCTGTTTTCTCTTTGGTTGGTTAGATTTTTTGGAGGGTGATGTTCCATTTCTTCCACATTTCATTTGCTGAAGAATAGAGCTGCAATCATCTTCTTTGTTGCAATGTTGTCAACATTCTAGCTAAAATCCATATGTCCTGGCATTTTCCTTGCGTGTTTCTATTTGTTAGTTTTTTATCACTGACTGGCTATTGGAAATACAGTGGTAGCAACAGATGATGAAAAGATTGCAGACTGTTGTCGAGGATTTGGTGCTGATGTGATAATGACATCTGAATCTTGTCAAAATGGTGCATTATTTGGTTAATGTTCTTGCTTATTTCGTGCCTCTAATGGAATTTTGTCAACACTAACAGTTATCTATATTGTACAGGTACAGAAAGGTGCAATGAAGCACTTCAAAAGTTGAGAAAGAAGTATGATGTTGTAGTTAACATTCAGGGTGATGAGCCTCTCCTTGATCCTGAGATAATTGATGGAATTGTTAAAGCCCTGCAGGTGATGTTTTTATTTTTGGAGCATATAACCTTTTGATGTGAGTGGATGTTATAAAAATACTTTAGATCAATTTTTTCCAGCTTTTCTTTATCCAGAGAGGTTTCTTCTGAACTAAATATATTCTTGAAATTTTGATGAAAATTTTTTACTTGTTTACTTGATAAGAACCTTGAATAGTTGTTGCAATTAACTCTCTGAATGCAGGCAACTCCAGATGCAGTGTTTAGCACTGCTGTGACATCGTTAAAACCTGAAGATGCATATGACCCCAATCGAGTGAAATGCGTTGTGGATAATCGCGGCTATGCTCTCTATTTTTCAAGGGGACTAATTCCCTATAACAAGTAAGTTTCAAGTATCTGCATATTGGGTTGCCTTTTATCAGTTTGTGTCTTCAATAATTGCCTTATTTAAAATATTTGGTGCATGATCTCCAACTTGATACAGATTAGGAGAAGTCAATCCGCAGTTTCCATATTTGCTTCATCTTGGAATACAGGTACAGAATTGGCATTTTCTTCTCTCCCATGTTTTTTCTGACTTGACTATGATGGTTACTTAGCTGTTTTCGTTGCACATTACCCATTATATTTATCATGCTCAACATGTATGACACCGGTCCGTGATACCCAAACAGAGCTATGATTCAAAATTTCTGAAGATATATCCAGAACTTCCACCAACTCCTCTGCAACTGGAAGAGGATCTGGAACAGCTTAAAGTTCTTGAGAATGGTTACAAAATGAAGGTTCATTAACCTTACCTTTCCCTCTTTTTTTTTGGCTAACTTTTTCTAGTTTTAAAAGCACGGTATTCTCAATGTTCAAGTGTCCAAAGAAGATATACATCTGGCTAAAGCCTGTTGCCATCAGTTTGTCCTATTGATAATATGTCAACTCTTTGGGAGGCCTGGTTAAACAGGGCTGTTGGTCGAGATTCTTCTCCTGTTCTATCCGGGTTATTTAGAGTATTTTCCTTACTGTAAATTCTGGATTGTTTTATTTGGAATTTGAAAAGATCTCACAGATCTTCAACCATTCTAAAAACTGTAAGTGTACCTGTTTATGTTTCCTTTCTTTTTAATTGTGTGAAATATTGTACCTTAATAACTGAAAGATATTGTTAAGAATTTCAATCTGCTGTCTAGAGGTTTAACAAGCACCATTCACGAGATCTCTCTCATGATGTGAATCATGTGGCTGTCTCAAATACTAGATAGTTAATACTCCATTTGGTGCCAGATTTCTCTGGAAAATCCATGGAGATGGCACAACTTTTGTCACATGTTAGATTCTCCTCACTTGCAAGTTAGTCAGAATAACGTATGAAGCTGCCCCAAAATTGACTTAAACTAACCAGGTTTTTTTGCCTAAAACATCATTCTTCATTGTTGAACTTATACAATCTGCTAGGCAAAATTAAATTTCTGGAAGGCTTACTATTATAGATTTAGTTATATTAATTGCTCTACTTATGTTTAACCCCCTCGACATGTTGCAGGTGATCAAAGTTAACCATGAAGCTCATGGTGTTGACGCCCCAGAAGACGTTGAAAAGATAGAGACCTTGATGCGGGAACGCAACTTGGCTTAGCTCATGATCATTTCCGACCAGATTACCTTACAGTACACAAACTGCGAAAGAAATAGAGATACTTCTCCCTTTATTTAGTAATCTTTTCGAGTTTCATGATCTGTGTCATGTTCTTCTTCATATGGTTGAGCCTTCAGCTAGGAAATTTTTAGGTTTCAATTGTTGGCTTGTCTTCTTGTAGACTCTTAAGTTTTGTGTGTAAATAGGGAAGAATAAACTCGTTCAGTTTACATGTCAGGACTTTTGTCTGTAAAATGATGAAATAGCCTTCTGCCTATTTTATGCCTTTAGGCTTTAGAATATGTGAAACAGATTACAAGTTTTGTACCTTCTCTAATATATTACTTGTACTCTTTATATATTTCATCTATGGTGGATGGGGTTGCCTTGAAATTTATTCGTCTTTTCATTCCACATAAATTATTTCTGTATCACATTATCAAAATTGGAACTTTGGAGGCAGAGTCCAGGTGTTTATACGGTAGCTTTTCCAAGGCTTCAGGATTTATAATCTAGCAACAACAACAGCATGATGTATGGTTTACGTGATTGGCCTACACATTCTCGATAAGTATGCGTTTTATTTGACTTTAGAAATTAGAATTGTTTTTTTTATGTACATGTAACTTATTTTCCAAATGAATAGTTTTCCAATTTGACTCCTTTTTATTTTTGCTCGAGTTGCAACTTAAGCAGATGTTCTCACGCTTAAACGTGGAACCGGTGATTTTGTCAATCAATTTCAACTCAAGTTTTCCCATTTCTTATTATTTAATTGATATTAGGTTATTACAATAAAATATGAATCATTTATATTTATGAACAAGAAGTTTAACTTATAAGCGAAACTGAGATAAACGTTTTTCTTTGTATTGGAGGTAAAAACAACATTAAACTTTCAATGAACGCCGTCTAATCTCATAATATATAGGGACTTATCAAAGATCTTACTGTTATTTTTTACTGAAGCCTCTCACACGCTTATGTTAACAGCAGAATGTTCTACAATTCTCCATTTCTAAACCAACGCATCACAAAAATATAAGATGAGTTACAAAAGCCATTAGGAGGGACAATACGCAATAAGAAAACTTATTTGAAGTTTGAGCTCTGGAGAAATCAACACTTGGGAAGATCGGATGGAGGAGGAAGCAACTTCTGATTGGGAAGGTTTCCATCCAAGACAAGCCATGCCATTTTCAATCCCCAGCTTGTGTGCACTTCCAGATGGCAGTGCATAAACCACACACCTGCCATACCCTCACCTCGTTAATAAACATCAAACACTACTTTTTTAACTTAAAAACCGCATATAAATAATCCAGGTTTCTTAGCTTTTATTATTGTTGGAAATGTATATCCTCAGGTTGTGTAGTTATGACGTTGACTTGTTACTTAGAATTGAATTGCTTGTATAGTGTATAATGTGTATATACCAACCTGGGTTGTCGGCCAGGAACCTTATGGCAACCCACCCACCAGAAGGAACACCTACAGTGTTTCTTTCGACGGGATCAACAAGATTGAATTTTGAAGGATCTTTCTTGGGATTGAAGTTCCCAAAACCTTGGCCGACGACAAAGAAGTTGAATCCATGCAAATGAAGAGGGTGACTTTCTACACCGAGGATGCTGGTATCCTGCATAATGATTTCCACACTAGTGTTAAAAGGAAGAACCACTAACTTTGTTCCCCTGCTAACCATTGTATTGTTTGGTGGGTTGCCGGTGTAATTGAATGGAGATAATGGAGTTATTGGAAAATATGGAGCATAAACACCCTGTGATTGACCGGTAAAATGAGCTTGGAGAAGGGCTGTGGTTGGCATTACAAAAGATACATTATTGACAGAAGCTGCAAACATTGTTCCGTTTGGTCCCTGGCAGGTTTTATTTTTGGAACAAGGATTTGTTCCAAGGCCTACTGTGAAGAAAAATTGCCTGTCAACGTTTTGAGGCACATTTGCGGGGAACTGTGCATCCGCCAAGCTGCGGAGTCTGCCAGTAAATTTTGTGGCAAATTGAGTGTCATTTAGAGCTGGTAAATTTGGTTTAAACAGTGGAAGTTGTTTGGTAGAGAACCCTGATTGACGGGTTTTGGGTGATGTTTCATATTCCAGGATACCAGCAACGGTAGAATTGTCAAAAGTTCCTTGGCCGGTTACATAAGGTCTAGCAGTCATGAAAAATGTGGCGTTTGGGTGCTGAGGTTTGGTCTTGAGTAGAACATTTGTGGTCTGTCCTGGAGTAATGAGGATTGTCTCTGTATCAAAAGGCTTTACATAAACAGCATCAGCTTCAACAACGGTTAGTGTGTGCTCTGCTATGCTAAAGAAGAGCTCATCATTCAGTGCTGCGTTGATGATTCGAAGAAGGTAATTCTTGCCAGGCTTTACCTTCAGCTTGAAAGTATCTGCAAGTGAAAGAAAATGGAGAAAAAAAAAGCTTCAATTGCGAAGGGAAACGAGATGGTTTACACAGCCGTAGCTGGTTACTACAATCGAGCTTTCTACCTTTGGCTGAGCAGTTATAAAGTGGCCCTGGAAGTCCATTAATGGTATAGGCGTCAGAGACATTTGGTCCTCCTCCGGTTTGAAGTGCCTGGCTAATTACTGCCTCGGGGTCGACATTGAACCACTCCCCTGCATTTTAAATGTTGCTATTACGTCACCATTTTGGGCTGCTAAGGGGAAAAATGTATATTCAAGCCTATTTGTAATTAGTCGATTACCAAAAACGATTGGCACTTCCTTGTGAGGCTTTGCGAATGGATATGGTACGCCGTGTTTGGGAAGAATGACCAGAGGACCGTAGACAGATGATCTTAGCCATGAAGCATGAGCATGCCACCAAAGGGTACCCCTTTGTCCCACAACGGTATAGTTATACACAAAACTTTGTCCAGTTTGTATAGGACACTGAGTTATGTATGCTGGTCCGTCGGACCACCCAGTTTGAAGCTGTCTAATTCCATGCCTGTCTCATTCATTGAAACAATATGAAAATTGCGAGTTAGCTACAGGACACAATTGCAGTAAATATGGCGAGCGGTAATGTTCCTTACCAATGAATGGTTATATTGTTTTGGATGTGGTTAACCACTCTAATAACAAGTCTGTCACCTTCCCTAGCTACAATGCGAGGCCCTGGAAACTGTCCATTGACGGTTACCATGCTCTTAGTGTGGCAAAGGCGTGAGACATTGCGCAACGAAATCTGTAAATTTTCAGTGACGTATGAGCACATGAAAAAAAAATAGAGAAATGATAAATATCGAAAGTGAAACCGTACACTCATCTAGCTAATATAGCACATACGTCTAACTTATAATGCCTGGTGATGGCAAATGAAGACTGGGGAAGAAGAAACAAGGTGGCAAATAAGAAGACAGAAAGTGCAGCAAATGCTGGTGATGTTCCCATCCTGTCTGATTGTAACTTATCTGATCACAGGAAGGGCTAGGATTGTAACGAGTCCTTGACCCTAAGAAGTTGCTAGCTTTGAGTGCTACTGTGCTCAATATAGCTTATAGACTAGCATATATATAGATACTAGAGACAGGGTGTTGGGTTGATTAGGTGACTGTATAGTTTTATTATACTTGGTCTATAACAAGGCTAGAGTGCAGTTTCCGTCACCTTTCTGTTCAAGTCAAACATCCCCGTCTCTCATTAAAATAAGAATCCTACGTCTTATGTTCCATGAATAGAATTATAATACGTTTCTGTTTATTGTTATTTTGCATGCTAGCTGATATATTACCAACCTAAAGCTTTCACAGTCCCGGTAATTACTTGCATACTAAATTTTTAAGCTTCAGAGTTTTAAGATATTAACCGAATGTAGTTGATCTGTAATCATTAATCAAATCTCAGATAGACACAAAGATTTAAGATGTGGGATTACTCCTAATATCAGTAAGAAAATGAATTCTGGCTCTCCTAAGCTGTATTGCTTGTTGACAAAGCAAAGAAACCGCAGCTGTCGTTTTGGAGTCAAATGTGTGCTACGGTTCGCTTTCCCTTTTTTTGTTATCACATCAAATATAGATCACACATGAACAGTAAGGAAACCCCTTTTGAAGCAATTTCATCCCAAGCAAAATGTACTGACTACCAGAAGTACATGCGTAGAAGAGGAATTTATATATATTAATTCAGCGGTCGAGGTGTCGTTTGTCATAAAATATCATAAGTCGACGTTAGAGGAAATGGACATCGTAATACTGGAGTTGCAGCAAATATGACTTCATTTTGCGGATCTCTTTCTGATATGGGTATGTATGACGCCCATATCTCAAGATTATTAGGGCTGCGTGTGTGTATTTCACAAACTTGGAATACAAGTGTAATACTTTATTAGCGAAAAATTAAATTGCTCATAACTAAAATTATTTGTTGATATTAAAAAATGTAAATTCTGTCAAATTTTGGAGTCTTAAAATCAAGTGAGAATATAAAAAAATTGACTAATGTTATGTGACAAAAATATAATTGGAATTAAAATCCTTTTTACAATAATCTAACATTCACTCCTAGAATTAGTTTGGAGTACTATATTTTTATTAGGGTGTTCCAATCTTATGCCACTTAATTTGGTTTACATATTTGTGTGGAGCTCATATAGAAGTATAGATGAGCTTTAAGGAAAGATGGTAGGAATTGATTAATCGAAATAGGAGATGGGATCCTCTAGAATTGTCATACGGTGACTAATTACTTCTACATCATGTGTACCTTTTGTCCTTATTCAAATCATGACAAGCATTGAACTGTTTACTAGAGATGCATACAATACTTACCCTGCGTATGGTTAGCGTCTTCAGCAGGTAGAGACAGGACGAGACGGGACAGAAGAGGACAGAACAGAACAAGAATTGAAGACAGTGAGATGTTTGGTTGCAGTGGACAGGACAGAGA
>JANVCL010000214.1:41964739-41982306 GCA_026546855.1 Erythroxylum incrassatum | reverse complement strand
TGTTAAGAAGGAAGTCCCAATGGATAGAGTCATAGGCTTTGTGGAGGTCAACTTTAAAAGCACAGCGCTTATGATTACTTTAGAAAAAAAATTTCCTAAAAAATATATCAACAAATTCAACCTAGCAGTCAACATAAATTTAACACAAATTGAGCATTTTATCTTAAAAATAAGATTGAAATCACATGTAAATGTATAGGAGAATATAAGAAAATTCAATCCTATCACCCTTACATGCATTCCTAGAAACTCAAGCAAATAACCATTACAACCCATTAGGAGTTACTTTATAAACAAAGCATAATATGCATCATACATATTGAACTTGTCAAAATACATACCATAAATCCAATTCTGACCTGTGCTATAGTTATTACAAACCATACACACATAAACTACAAATTCTAATATATCTTATTACATTAAATACAACTAAAAATCAAACTAAACATTTCCATAACAAAACACAATCTTCTTGGTCACTGCGGTTGTCTTTGACTAGTCTTTAAACCTTCATATCAGAAACAACATGAAGGTAAAAGCACCGTGCTAAGCATAAAGTTTAGTGAGGAATAAAACAGGATATATAATGGTGACTGTTTCTAATAGTCTTCTAACATTCATATGTTTAGAATCTAATCATATCATAAGCAGTCTTTAGTTATTCATATTCAAGAGCAACCTAAACATTAAGTGTGTGAAAACAGTTTATGATTCATCAATGCAGAACAAAACATATAAATATCATAAAAATGTCATTTCTTCATAACAGAATGCACAAGTCTAAAAACAAAACATAATTGTGCCAAAACAGATCAGAACTTGTATCAGATCGGAATTCATCTTGTATCAGATCAGAATTTATCTTATTTCATATCAAAACTTGTTTATAACATAATCGAACATGTATCAAAATACAAACTAGGTTAGTCTGCTAATCCTTTTATAGAAGTAGGTAACGAGACCATAACAAAAGATACCATGATTGGTATCACAAAATAGGAGAGACTTATGTCTCAGTATCAGAAGATAATGTTGTGTCAAATATCAAGAGACACTGAAATCTCGATATTAGGAGACACCGAAGTGTCAATATCAGGAGACACCTTAGTGTCACAGGAGCAGCTATAAACCCTTCTAGGCATGCTTATCTACCTATGACTAGGACTTAACAGTTTTAAAACAATCCATTTCAGATTTCAGAATCATAAGCAAATAATGTAGAGTATAACATATGTCTTTATTTCATTATTCTCAAATTGAACATATTCACTTCCTTTTGATCAAACTCAATATGCCTTATAAACATAAGCATTTGCATCAATATATCAATGAAACATTATTAATTAATCACACATTCTTTAAGTTATCACCTCAATTAATAGTCCACAACTAGATTAATTTCTACTTAATTAATCTAACATCATCTAAGTTCATTTTCAATCTTAGTTAAGTTCAATTAAATAATTACTAAGTGCCCTAACCTTATATATGTCAACTATTGCACAAAACCAAGTTTTTCACCTTCCTAACCCTTTTCCATAACCGTGGGAATATGCCCGATAATTCCCACGATTGTGGGATGAGTGAACGGAAGGTTCACTCACGCACAACGTTCAAACTGCTTCCAAACCTTAACTCCTTTATACACCTTCAACACCCTTCACCATAGTTCATCAATTCCACCTTATTAATGCCTTAATTCCACATCAAATTCATGTCTAAAACCAAATCAAAAATCATTCATTAAGTAACTTACAAATCAATATCTTCCACACATCAAAATCAAATAAGAAGTTATCATACAAAGATCACTTTTCCAACATTCATTTATCATCATCTTAACACATATTCTATTCAATTCAAGTATAAAAAATTTCATATTATAACATGAAATCAAGTTGAGCATTCCCTTATCTTATTAACTTTAAAGAACAACTCCAAAGAAGCAAGCCAACTAGTCTTCCAAGCAACCAAATACAGCTTCTAGACCAAGTGCAAATTTCAGCACCAACACAACAATAACATAGAAAATAGCAAGACCTACTTCTTAACACAGTAACTTACAAAGATGCTAAGTGATGATGCTTCAAATTGTAGCAAAAGTCTAGAAGTTTATTAGAGAGTAGGAGAGTTTCGGTTGGGAGGAACAAAGTGAAGAGAGAAGGCAGAAACATCAAGAATGAGGGATGATTCACCACCTGCCTAACTCTTTGGATGCTAGGTGTTCTTGATTCAATCAAGCCACATGTCACACTTGAAAGTAAGCTACTTGTGCCTCAATGAAGTCATTTACATGTCTTCATGTGTGCTGCCAAATGTCACAATTCAATTAGGCCACTTGTCACTCAACCAATGTTGCTAAATATCAATGCATCAACTATGCCAAATGTCACTAATTCATAAGCTTAGTCATTCCAATTTTCATGTATCAACCTATCTTGCCACTTGATAATTTTCCTAATCCAAATGTACATTTTAATACCTCAATTCTCTAATGGTGTTAATTAATTCCAATTCACTGAGTATGATCCATTAAAATAAAATTCAAGTCATATGCAATTCTCAATCATATCATGATTTTTAACACCTATCATACATGTACTTTCATGAACATGTAACATTCTAACTAGGGTACAATTTAGGGCCTTACAATTCTCTCCCCCTTAAAAGAATTGTATCCTCGAAATTCACACTTGATCAAAATAGTTGAGGATACTAAGCCCTCATGGTCTTTTCTGTTTCCCATGTTGCTTCTTCGAGTCCATGGTGTTGCTAGAGTACTTTCACCAAAGGTATTTTCTTTTTCATGAGTTGTTAAACTTCTCTGGCTAAAATAGACACAGGCCCTTCTTCATACGTCAAATCTAGTTGTACTTGAGTTTCTTGCATAGGAATCTTATGTGTATCATCTGACCGATATCTTCTCAACATTGAAACATGAAACACATCATGTAACTTGGCCAACTCTCCAGGGAGGGCTAATTGATAAGCTACTGGTCCAACTCTCTTAAGAATCTCATAAGGACCAATGTATCGTGGACTGAGCTTATCTTTCTTCTCAAATTGAAGTGTGTGTTTCCATGGTGATACTTTTAAGAATACCTTATCTCTTATTTGATGCTCAATATATCTTCTTTTTAGGTCAGCATAAGATTTCTACCTATCACTAGCAACCTTCAATCTTTATTGAATAACTTGAACTTTTTCTTCAGTATTTTTCACAATATCAGGCCCGATCATTTTATTTTCACAAAATTTAGTCCAACAAACTGGAGTTCTAGACTTCCTGCCATATAGGGCTTCATATGGTGCCATGCCAATACTAGTCTAATAACTATTATTGTAAGCGAAATCCATTAGAGCAAAATAATTATCCCAACCTTTCAAAAATTCTAACACACAACCTTAAAGCATATCTTCTAATATTTGCATAACCCATTCAGATTGTCCACTTGTTTGGGAATGGAAAGCAGTACTGAACTCGACTTGGGTACCTAAAGCATTTTGTAGACTTTTCTAGAATCTTAAAGTAAATTGAGGATCACAATCAGAAATAATAAATACTAGTACCCTAGCAACCTTACTATCTCATTCACATATATATCTGCAAGCCTATCCAAGGAATAATCAGGAAGCACAGGCAGAAAGTGGGCAAATTTGGTGAATTTATCTACAATCACCCATACAATGTCATGTTTCCTTTGAGTGAGAGGGAGTCCAGTGACAAAATCCATGGTAATGTTATCCCATTTCCATTAAGGAATTGAAATAGGATGTAATAAACCAGATGGAATCTAATGCTCAGCTTTAACTTGCTGACATGTCAAACATTTGGACATATAGTTTATAACATCCCGTTTCATACTCGAACACTAGTAATGCTTCTTCAAATCTTGATACATCTTATTTCCACCAAGATGCATAGTAAATATCGTATTATGGGCCTCAAATAATAACTTTCTCTTCAATTCATCATTTGCTAGCAAACACAGTCGATCTTTATAATACAAATCACCATCTCCTTTCATAGTTGTCTGGGAATATAAAGCAGTACTAAACTCGACTTGAGTACTTAAAGACTTTTGCAAAATTTTCTAGAATCTTAAAGTAAATTAATGATCACGATCAGAAATAATAGATACTAGTACCCTAACATCCTTACTATCTCATTTATGTATATATCTGCAAGCCTATCCAAGGAATAATCAAGAAGAAAAAGCAGAAAGTAGGCAGATTTAGTGAATTTATCTACAATCACCCATACAGTGTCATGCTTCCCTTGAGTGAGTGGGAGTCCAGTGACAAAATCCATGGTAATGTTATCCCATTTCTATTGAGGAATTGAAATAAGATGTAATATGTAGCACCCCACTCCCGCAGGACCCAAACCCTACATCGTAGGTGATATTCGAGTCTGTGCCTCACGAGGGTGGCATACTAGAGCACTCGAATACAATCAAAAACTCAGTATAAATTTTTTTTATATAATCCTATGCGCGTTGCTCATATAAGATTGTATTTCTGGGCTCTGATACCACCTATGTAGCACCCCACTCCTGTAAGACCCGAACCCAACATCGTAGGTGATATCCGAGTCCGTGCCTCACGAGGGTGGCATGCTAGAGCACTTGAATACATTCAAAAACTCAGTATAAATTTTTTTTATATAATCCTATGCGCGGAAATCAGTAGGCGCTTTGGACCTGCTTTAATTTGTAAACATTTTCAGTCACAACAATACACTTAACATTATTCAAGATAGCCATTTAATGTACACAAACCATAACCAACTTGGGCCTAATTTTATTCATAAACATTTCAGTGAATACATTACAATCAATAGAATTTCAATAGCCCGTTTGGGGCTCACTATAACTCCAAAACACTATTTTCTAGAAATTGCGGAATACATAATTGTATTGAACCTATCTCAGTGAAAGTCTTCTTTATAAGTATAATTTAAGGTAGGAAAGAAAAGTAACAATTAAGCTAAAATGAGTGAAGAAAACCAATGAAGAAAAGGAGGATGGGAGGTTTCGGATGGAAGAACCAAGACACTCTTCAAAACCACCTTTTTACTCTTTCAAACTTAGGAAGAATCGTGAATGTAAGCATTAAATGGGTTGAAGAGTGTCATGACACATGTCATGACACTTGGCATTTAATGAAAAAAGAAGAATCCAATTAATAAAGTTATAATACTCTTTAATCCATCCAATTCCAATGGTCCTAATTATAGTCCCAAAATCAAGTACCCAATATTCCAGTGTCATTGAACAAAATTTTCAGTTCCAGAAACTAGTCAGTCCGCCACTTGACAATTTTTTTTTGATCCGGAAATTTTTTCAAAAATTGCCAGAAAATTCCTAAATTCCCCCCAAAATATAAAACACATAACAATTCACTCCAATTAAATTTTCAAGCACAAAAATCACGTTTTCTACAATAAAATCACATTTAGGCACATAAACCGGGAAATGTCATAAATGCATGTACAGTCATTTTCATGTGCAATTTTCACTATTCACGAGTAAAGGTACGCATGAACATTTCAAAACAATTCTAAACACCCTTAGCCCTTTCCAAATTACCATTCTATCCTTCCCATCGGGGGTGAGATGTTACAAAATAAGATTAAGTAAAAATAGGGAAAAAACTCAAAATAGTGCAATTTGGGCTAAGCCCATAATGGTCTAAAAATAAGCAAACAATTAGTCCAGAAGCAAATCACATGATAGACTCCAGTTGTTCCTTAATATGCATATAGAAAACATTCGAATTAGGTTTTGAGGTCTTCCATACATTTGTTCCTATATGTCTCCAGTTTCCACAAAACCAACAATCAAACCATTTGAACTTCCCAATCATGAGATATAGACCAAATATCGTAAGCTGCTCCAAAATAGGGGCAACATCAGATCACTATTTGCGATCCCAATTTCTAATGTCATAAAGTTAGAATTAAGTCAGAGTCTCTTCTAGAGATTTTTAGTTCTATGTCTTAGGTTTCATATGTGACTAAAATCACCCAATTTAAAAGTTTATAGACTGAGTTATAACTCAAATAATGTGACTATTTCAAACAAATCTAAGATAAAATTCTAACTCTCTTGTCATATACAGCTATTTCCATGCAAAGTAACACCAAAATAACACCAATAATCATCCCAACAACTGTCCCATACACAAATGAATCTTTACATCCATTCAAACTAGGATGAATTCTAAAAAAAATTTAAAATATGAACAAAACAATTAAATTATGTAAACAAACAACTTACAAGATTTAATAATATTATATCACTTATATATATATTCTATGGATATAGATAAGAAGAATTTCAAATAAATTATAAATTAAATATGAAAAACAAATACTTGAATCAAATATATAATATAATTTATGATTTTTGTTGAACTTGTAATCTAAAGTGTTCATGCCTTAATTTGAATTGGGATTTTTATTTTATTTCAAATATATAAAATTAGACTTGAATTCGTTTTTTATTTTTGTTCTGGAGCAAACAATATTAGTAAATGAAATTAGATATAGGATTTTACAAAATGTTATGAAAGTCATATCAAAATACTTTTTAAAAACTAATTTTATGTATAAAAATTATGTTAATTTTAGTTAATTGAGTTATTGAATAAAATTATTTAAAATATTTTTAATTTTAATTATAATAATTTAATTAATATATATTAGAAAACTAGTATATGGTATCAAAAAAGTTTTATATTGTAACTATTATCAAAATTGGTATAAATTATATTTGCATCTTTGTTTAAAAATTACTCTTTATGTTAAATGCTAATTGATTGCTTTCATTCTTCAGACATTATTCTTATATTTGCAGTTAATTCATTTTAAACAATTTTAATTTATTTGTAGCATTTATCTATTTTAAATATACAATTTTGACACACAAATCTAATTTTAAGTTATTAATAAATTAAGAGAATAAAACAATAGCATTATCATGAGTTCTCACTCTTTCTTTAATTTTCTATTTTAGATTAAAATTTTATTTAATTTATTCCTAGATTTATGAAATGTGGAATAATTTTTATAAAGAATTCATCATTAAACAAATAATAATTATTTAATATATTATAGTATACTATAATATAGAGAATTTTATATTTTTGAAGATATAAATTTTATAATAAACAACTAAATTCAATTAAATAAAATTAATTTTTATAATTTTAAAAAATTCAAATCAATATCTAATATTAATCGATATGATTAATAATGTTGGTTTTGCAACCTCACTTCGGTATCACATACAAATGGATGGGTTATTATTTTATTACTTTTAAAGAAAAAATTAGTTAATGAAATTTGACCCACAGTGGAGATGAAATTTCAAAGTTGCCGAAATGTGCAATAACACATGTACGGTCGATTGGGTTCTACAAATAAAGTTCTCTGGAAAATATATATATTATATAACACTAAAAAATAGAGACAAAAATCAAGAGGACCACAGCCACCGGCAATCATTATCCTCATCTATTATCGCTTGCCCTCACTAAACTCCAAACGAACACTCCCCAATTACATCACTTCTCTCTATCGCATCCCTTTCTGTTCAATTCCCATGGCTACAGTACTCGATTCCATCACTCGCTCCTCCGTTTTGCCTCCGCCGCCGGTCCCGCCGATCTCCGCCTCTGCATCTCCAGTCATCCGTAGATCTCTCCGCTTGCCGCAGTCCCGAGGCCTTAAGCTTCGCTTCCTTTCATCCTCATCCTCATCCTCTCGCTCGGTGGCTACCATTTCTTCTCGTCCTGGACGCATCGTCTGCGAGGCTCAAGAAACCGCTACTCAAGGTGATTCAGGATTTTTTTTATGGGTTTATATAATTTGTTTCTATCATCTTTTTTAAAAATAAGTGACTTTAGCCTAATCTTTCATCCTATTTAATTTGATGAATTTTTTTCTTGAAGCAGTGCCTGCTGTTACTGATGCAACATGGGATTCGCTCGTTCTTCAATGTGATAGCCCTGTTCTTGTTGAATTCTGGGCTCCGTGGTGTGGTCCTTGCCGTATGATTCACCCCATAATCGATGAACTTGCAAAGCAATATGCTGGTAAGCTTAAATTCTACAAATTCAATACTGATGAGAGCCCCTCTGTTGCATCTCAATATGGAATCAGAAGCATCCCCACTGTAATGATTTTCAAGAATGGTGAGAAGAAGGATGCAATTATTGGTGCTGTTCCGAAAACTACTTTGACTAGCAGCATAGAGAAGTTCTTGTAATTTGCTTAACTTAAACTACATCAAGGATCCATTTTTAGTTTTCCATGTCCCGACTTTCAGATGCTTAAATCCCGGAATGAACTTTAGCCTGTCATGTATAGTTATAATGATGCACATGTATCTGCTGATGTTAGTTTTATCTATATGAATTCTTCTATAAGTTTGCTCATCAATCATTTATATGATGATTTATTGGCAAATCATTTTCAATCTATGAGAGTCAGAGATGTCTTGGTTGATGAAAGGAAATGAGGGCCCAAGGTTTTAAGTAGCGGATTCTGGGTGACATTGAAGTTCTATTTTATCGGGGTACTTGTAGTTGATGAGGGAACTATTTTGGATATAGAGGACTGCAGGAAGGACATATAGCAGTCTCAGACCTGACTGTAATTTAAAACCTTTTGAGAGCCTATCAATCAAGTATGTATGGATATGACTACAATAAGTTATTGAATAATAGGTTATGATAGTTCTTAAATTGTTTTACAAAGGTTTAAAAGAGACTCCTGCTTGTGGACATTGACCTTAAAGAAGTAAATTTTTGTCTTAAACAAGAGAGTGTTTACTCAAACATTCAATAGACATACCTCTACTACTTATGTGATAATGCTAGTTTAGTTTTGGGAATTAATTTTCTTTACACTTTCAACAGAAATAGCTTTGTAGTTGTGATTTCGAGCCCTAGTATGCTATTTGATACTCCTTCTGGAATAATCTTCCTTGTGAGTAATCCATACTTGTGTTCTCTTTCTTTCTTCCTTCAAAACAGCTGAAGAAGAAATTCACTTTTCAAGTAAATGTTTTTCCTGTTTTGGTTGACTCCTGTAAGCAATTTGTCTTTGATTATCATATGTGATGGGATGGTGACAACGGTCTCACCTTTCAAAAGGTTATGGTTGTGATCTGAGGCCGTGCTTCCAGGTAAGCTGATATGACAAAGTTGAGTTTGCTTTATATTGATGGTTACTGTGAATTGTTACAGAATATAGATGTACGTAACCAACGAATTAGACGACTGTTTGGGAGGTCAACTGGTTGTGAATGGCAATGTCTCTTTCTTGAGCAGTAGTTTTGCTCAGTTGTATCATTTGAATCTAATGGTGACACAGATGAGTCGGACAGCTCTTGTGTTACTTTTTGTACTGCTAATTTGGTGCTCGTTTACTTGGGATGGGCTTGGCATGTCATTGAGCTTAAACAGAATACTACTTACCTATATTTGCTTTGGCCGACCAGTATGTTTCATTAAATTGTTCAGAGACAATTCCATTCTTGGTTTCAGGCTGCAAAGAATGCCTGACTTTTGCCAATGTCACAAAAATGATAACTTGCGAGTTTGTTGATCAATGGTCCTTTCAAATGATCTCATGGTTGCCCTTTATGGCCTACAAGATCATTCTTTGACTCAATTTTCAATAAATCTGCCTATGATATGTGAAGGCAGATTTTTCTTAGTGTGAGGTTACCATTTAAGAGTGCGGATGTCATAGTATAATTATTGTTTTTACGTTGTAAATTTACGTGAGAATTGGAACAAGTTCTTTTTGAATTGGTACAGGGCTTTGAGAGAATGATATACTGAAGCCTGAAAGGTTTAGGCACTATAGCAATTGGTTCACTACAAAGAAAACCTACCCTTTTTGTTTTCTTAATAATAAAATGTTTGGGGTCTCTTTTCTCGCATTTTGACTATTTTATTTTTAACTTTTTTAAATTTCCGAAAACAATTTAAGTTGATTAAAAAGAGAGGCTCATTATAATTGTAGAAAATCAAGGAGGATTTATCTTCTGTTTTCCTGTCATAACTAGGTTTAAGCTCATAATCCTAATGTGTTGAGCAAATCAATTCAACTACTAGATAATGCCAATCTCTCTGTTTTTCAACATTGACATTAAAGCACAGATGAGAATCGAAAAAACGTTAGGATTGAACTGAGTTTGTGCATGTTCATGACTTGATTTACTCTGTAGTGCACCTTGAACATGGACCAATCGAAAGTTGTGGGCTTTTGATTGAAATTCTTATTGGATGGACCTTCAGTTCCTGTTAGTGACTCGCAGGCCATGCAAACTTTGATATGCCTTTTGGACTTGGAAGTAATGTGAATCCAGTGAATACAAGACCGTAGTTCGGGAATAAACATCTCTGTCGTTATGGTTTCGCATCTTTCCTTGAACTAAAGCACAAGTAAAAGTGACCTTATTCTGTAGTCTAATCTAAGAGACCGGACAGGGGAAAGAAAAGTACAATGATGCATGTATGTAATCGGAAAGGTTTCTACTTTCTTGTGATATTCCCTTGCACAAATATGAATGGTTGCTGCAACTCGATATCATAGTGGCCAACAGGTCAAGTAACGAGTTAAGTTACTTGACCATTGGTTGACAATTTCATCATTCCAGCTTGTACGAATCTCTCCTAGAAAATGAATCACCTTACGAAAGGTGGTTGGATCAATTTGTATTTTATTTATATAAGTTGGCAGAGTTTAATTTAAGGAGTAAAATATTTTTAAAATTTTAAGAACACCAAATATATTCAATCATTAAAATGGATGCTGCAAAATCCTCTTTTTGAAGCTAAAAACACCAAATCTATTCAATCATTAAAGTGGATGGTGCAAAATCCTCTGTTTGTAAGCACACAGCTTGAAGGTGAAGTAAGTGAGTGGCGTCACTGTGGTGTTTTATTTATTTATTTATGATATTTTCATTTTCCGTTGATTAAGACCCGACAGGCAGAGGCAGGCAAAGATGGTGTGAAACGAGACGTCCGTTTAAAGGATAGGATTGATTATGATTTCTGAAGTTGGCATACAACCAGACTGGATATGTCTCCCACGTCTTTAACGTTATCCACAAATATTCCTTTCCTTGGATGGATTGGCATCAAACTACTTTCCATCTTACATAGATTTTTCTTATAACTGAATTTTTTTTAAAAAATTCTTTAATCTTTTTTTTTAGTTTTTGAAATTTTATTTCCTTAAGTTTCACTTAAAAACAACGACAGAACACTTAAATATGAATTAATTAAAATTATTAATATAATAATTAAATTAAGCTTTTAAACTTAAAATTAATAATTATAATAAATTATTTATTTATATCAAATTGAATAATTACTATCCGGGTTTTAAAAATAAAAGTGTGTCAAATTTTCACATAAATTAGTTCACTTTTTATATTCATATTATATATGTTTGATTTGAAGTTTTAAAGATTGAGTTTTTTAGAAAAATTAAATAATGAAAGGAGTTTTTTTTTATATAATTTGAAAAATTAAAAGAATTTTTCTAAAATTTTTAAACTACAAAACAAGTTTACGTCTTTTAGTCCCATTTTCTATTATGAGTCAAAAAACAACAGCAAGACTTATGTTAACTCACAAAAATTCATTATTCCATTTAATATATTTTAATTAATTATTGTAATCAATTGCATTTTAAAAAAAATGGTTCCGTTAGAGATTCAATTTTGACTCAGGGGCATATATATATATATATTACATAAATGCAATGTAGACACAAAATATTACATATATATATATATAAAACGGGCGTTCAGGTGCACGCAGATTTACGACAGAGTAGTATGGTACCTCCTCCGATGAGCGAGCGATGTACCAAAAGAGTTGAAGATCTTCGTCACCATCTAGTCAGCATTACCGGAACTCTGAGGTACAACGGTCCTAACTCATCCACATTTTATGATTAATACTAAATTTTTTTTAGAGCTGAGTCTGAGTGAAATTTTTAGGTTACGTGGTTGATGCTGTATATGTCAATATAAGTAAAATGGAATTGACTTTTCACAGATCAAGAGAATAAATGATCAGCCAAAATAGATGAGCGAAACGCGGAGTCAAATACGGGAAGCAGAACGGAAGCTCCCACGATTGAGATCCAACGGTAAATAAAGCGCCACGTCAGGTACACAGATTTCGATTTTCAAAATTAATTTTACTGTGCGTGACTTTTTTCTTAATTTTCTTGCGAAATCTAATTTTGTATCAACACTTTTCTTTATTTTATATATATATACTCACTCGCTCTAGTTTTCTTCTATCTCTCCTTCACAAGGCTTCTCTCTTGGGTGGAACGAAGAATTGTGCCTGATTTCGATATATTTGATCTGATTATACAGTTTTCTGATCCGGGTATGCTTTCTCGTTTCGGTTCTTTGTTTCTTGATCTTGTTTTATATGTTTTCTGGGTTTTTACTTGTTAATGGGTCTTCTTTTTGTACTTTTTTTTTTCTGTAATTGTGTTGAATCTTTAATCAAGTTCCAACCCCTTTCGTTTCGTTATCTCAGGGTTTTATTTCTAATGAATAACTGATTTATTTCCTTGTTTGTTGCCCTTTATAACGGATTTGTCTTCTCTCTGTTTTCTTCTTTTGGACATTGAATTTTCCTTCATTGTTTGCTGATGGATGGCTCTATAAATGTTGATCAACAGTGGCGTTAATCTGTTTCCCGTCGTTCTTCGCTTGTTTATTTGATTTTTCATGTTAATTTTTTGTTCAATATCTTGAATGACTAAAAAATGTAAACAATCCATTGTTGATTCGCTAACGCAGAAATTAATCATTCTAGATCCGTAGTGAAAATGGATGTGCTTCATTCTTATGGTACTCTTTTTGGGTTGAGAGTGCCTTGGAAGGAGAAGTCGGACATGAGTCGTTGATTTTTGTTCTTTTGGAGAGAAACCAATCCATCAAATTGTCATTTCTTTGTTCCCTGTTTGCAATTGTTTTTGTGCTTAAACCATTTTCTATTAAAACTCTACCTTCTTTAGTCTCATGTAATTGTTTGCTTATAGATGGTATGGATATCCTTATCTCATCTGTGTGTTTCGTAGGTGTATAATCAAATATCGCTTCATCTCTGTGTGCAATTGTTAATTTTGTTTTTTAATCTGTTCAATATTGAGATTTATTTATTTATTTATTTATTTTTGCAGCTGAGCAATTGGCTATGGAAGAGAATTTCTTTGAGCATGATTCATATTATGATTCTGAGGAAAGTACCACTCTTAAAGAGAAATGGAAATCTGTCCAAACGCACACTACAGTCTCGGACGATAACAATGGCTGCTTTGATTGCAACATATGCTTAGATTCAGCACATGAGCCTGTTGTGACCTTCTGTGGTCATCTTTATTGCTGGCCGTGCATTTACAAGTGGCTCCATGTTTGTAGCTCCTCCCAAGATGCTGATCTGCAGCAGCCAAACTGCCCTGTGTGCAAGGCCAGTATTTCCTTGAAATCCATCGTTCCTCTCTACGGTCGAGGGAGCTTAGCATCTGAATCAGAGTCCAAGAGAGCCCCAAAGGACAGGGTCGTGCCACGTAGGCCACCGCCTTCCAGTTTGAGTATGTCGGGTAGTAATAATTCCCATCAAAGCCCTCCCAACTTGTTCCAGCCACAGCCACAGCCACAACCATTTCATAACCAGCATACTTTCCCTCAAAGTTATGGAGGCTATGCAGCCATGGCATCATCAAATTTTGGTGGTACAACTTTGACAAATCTTTTCAATCCGATGATTGGAATGGTTGGGGAGCTGATGTTTGCTAGGATTCTAGGCACCTCGAACCCAAGTTTGTTTGCTTATTCTTACCCAAATTCTTACTTTCTAATGGGGAGGAGCAATCCCAGGATGAGGAGGCAGGAGATGCAGCTTGAGAAGTCTCTGCATAGAGTAACACTGTTTCTTCTTTGTTGCATCATTCTTTGTCTCCTCTTATTCTAATCATATCATTCTTCAGCTTTTGTATATGTGTATAAAGTAACAAAAGAGAAGTAATGAACAAGACATTAGTCCCACACACACGCATGATCTTTTAGACCATGAGATTTCCATTCCAAAAGCATTTTAGTATGCAAGTTTCATGATCTCCTTTCCTTTATCTACGTTACCGCCTTTACTCCTAAACAAAGGGAGTAATATCAGACTTAACTTCAATAAGAATCGTCAAAATCACTTTTACTTTCAGCTTTAGGGCTCAGCTCGGTTTTCTCATCCTGCGTCGCGTAACCCCTTCTCTTCTCACAACCTGTAATTAGAGTGTTGCTGTCAACTTTTAAGTGTAAGTCTAGACACAAAATTTCAAGTGCCTCGGGAATTTTTATGCTTTAAATGGTTGGCAGATTCTGCAGTGCTCTTCTTCACAACATTTTTGTTACATTCTCTAAATGAACTCATAAATGATTGGCTATTAGTTTATGTTTGTTTGGATGTAAGGTTTTTAATTAATTATAATAATTTATAATGAAATGAAATATAAATATACGTAATGTTAGAAAATTGTTAGATTGGAAGAGATGAAAAAGCTCAAAATATAATATATTAAATTATTGTTTGATAATAAAATGTTATTTATCATTTTATATTTTATTGTAAACTTTTCAAATTGGAGGTAACTTTTACTGTTTAGAATAAAATGAGATATAATGTGAAATTTTTCTTTTTCATTTTATTTTATTTAACTTCATTATAAAATTTCTTTTTGAATAATGGAATAACATTACATTTTACTGAATTCTATTAATAACTGCCCATAGTTTAATTGCATTTGATGAATTGCCTAAGATTGATCAACTCAATGTTGAAGATCGAATAGGATCTGCCTGTACCAAACCAGCTTTCAAAAGTGGTTGAACCCAGATAGTTCTTTAATATACCAAACACTACGGAGTGATTCACGCACTTCCAATTGGTTAAGCATTTCTTTAAATTCGTGACAAAAGTTGCGTTGTGACTCTTGAGGAGAAACTTAAGGAGGAGGAAGAGAAGTAGTCCATGGTAAAAGTAACAAGTAGTAGATCGCACATAGATTGTGTAGTATAGTAAGGACAAATGACTTGGTAGTAGTAGCTGATGAGCCAAAAAGACAAAGAAAAGGCTTAAATTGTCGTTGTTGTTATTATCATCATTCATTCAGTGCTCAACTGGAACTTAGTATCAAGTAGCCCTAAACAACATTTTTCACGAAATTGATAGAAAGCAAGTTAGGTTTAATATAGTTCAACCGTAGTGGGACTTCAACTAAGATAGGCTTTGCCTTTATAAGTAGTGCTTGCTCCCACTAAATTCCTTTTTTCCTGCCTTTAACAAACTCAACTTGCTACGGAACACAATATCTCAGATAACCACCAAATTAGAGAGGGACGGCTTAAGCTAATAATATTATGTCACTTCATACTTTAACTTATAAAGTACAATGACGACATGACATACTTCAAGAGTTGAATAAATATCTCATAATCAATTTGGGAAGTATTTCTTTCTTTTTTCTTGTTAAATTGAAACTTTATATAATTATACCGTAAATGCTATTACTAGTACTTATATCATAAAGGTCAATATGGGAAAAGGTTGGACATTCAACCTAACAACCCAATAAAACGACTAACCTTACGACAAGCAAAAATCCTATTTTGCCAAACTTCATTCTCTCTTCTGGTACCTGAGGCCATAAAGTGCCTGCGAACCTTTTCCCTTTCCAGTCTCAAAGTGTATATAAAGAACGCCATAACATGCATTGTCATCAAAACCAACTTCAGAAACCATAACCATGAAGCCTCGCTACTTGTTAAGTTGCTTTCTCTTGGCTACGCTTCTCATCACCATGTCAGGTATGCTAAAACCACTTTTTCGGTTCCTGGTTTCATTTCTATAGACTAAAGGGCCAGACACTCAGAAAGTCCTTTTTTTTTTCCCCCGGATATACGTTGTTTCTCCTTTTTACTTGCATTTCTTATTTGTTAATTGGTTGATTGTTGAAGCGGCAATGGTGGAACTGGAAAAGAAGGACAATGGAGGAAGGTGCTATGCGGTGATGGACCCAGATGGATGCAATCTGTCATCGTGCAGGCAGCGTTGTCTGCAGTTGAAGAATGGGAATGGTGTTTGTGTGGCCAATGTTAAAGAGGGCTATCAATGTTTCTGCTACATCAACTGTTAAATTTAATTAACCTACCTACCCTCCCACCCTACCATTGGTTAAGCTGACTTCCTTTGGCTTATATACCATCACGTTTCGTGCAATAAAGTGCTTGTCTTTTCCCCTTCTTGCTTGGAATAATTGCTCATTGCCTGTAATATTACTATTTCTTCTTCAACATTGAGGAATATTTTGTTCTTCTTTTGCCTAATAATCGATACGAAGAGGACTAAATACTGAGAAATATGACGTTACCCTTGTGCAAAGTCTCGGTGAGAGGATATATTAATTATATATTAATCAAGTTTATTATATATATATATGTATGTGTGTACAATGAGTAAATTTATACTTGTTTAGGTTTTACAAAGGTAAGCCGTCATTTTCCAGTGAAAAGGTATATTATACAAAAGTTACCATGCAAAAGAAATTTTTTAATGACAAATTAAAAGTTACCATGCAAAAGAAATTTTCTAATGACAAATTAATAAGAATCTGGAAGGAGAATAAACAAAAGACTTCAGTCTAACAATTAAGAACAAAAAAAGAGAAAGGAAGTTACTCTTCTTACTTGTTTTTGGGAGAGGTACTGCTTACAGTTTTGATTAATAAAACTTTTTCTTTTTTTTGGGGTAAATAATAAAACTTTTTCGTTCATTTTATCCTTTTTAAAAATTTTCCTAATATATGTTTTAAATTCTGGTGAAATAAAATCTCAGTAATCTTAAGGGGCTGTTTGTTTCCGTTTTTTTCTTTCATTTTTTGTTGTCGTTTTTGTAAAAAGAAAATAGGTAAATAAAACGTGTTTGGTTTACTCTGTTGTGATTTTTTGTTTCTAAAAATAAAAAATCACAACAGTTTTACAAAAATCAAAAAACATCGTTTATCTGAATTTTGACAACATGTTTTCTTCAACAAAAAACAAAATATCCCTATTATCTATCTTGATTAATAATAATAATAATACTAATAATAATAATAATAAAAATAAAAGTACAAAATTTATAATAATAATTAATTATTAATTATTAATCATTAATAATAATAATAAGATAATTAATTTTGTATAATAAAATTAATAATAGTAAGTAGAAAATTTATAACAATTATTAATAAAAATAAAAATAATTAATAAAAATAATTAATAATAATATTAATAAATAATAATGATAATTTATTAAAAATTAATAATAATAATAATTAATAATTAATACTAATACTAATAATAATAATACTAAATTATTAATAATAATAATAACTTATTAAAAATTAAAAATTAATAATAATGATAATAATAATAATGATAAATTAATAATCATAATAATAACTTTTAAAAAATTAA
>JANVCL010000214.1:41929890-41947490 GCA_026546855.1 Erythroxylum incrassatum | reverse complement strand
ATTTTCTTTGGTGAATCCATCTTCATGATTCTTGTAAAAATGGAGGGAGTTAACGCCTGATACAAACAAGATCGGGCACGAGCTTTCTTGGTGATCCTCTCCCTCAAGGCCTCAACCATCTTAGCTGAGATATGGTCGCATCCTCTGTCGGCACATCAACTGCGTAATCATCTTCAACAGGTTCCCACAAATTCTGTCCTTGCATATACACTTCCATTTTGATTGTCCAGACTGCGTATCCTTCACCATTAAACACTGGAGGTTGCAGGCCCTGAGGTAAGTTGTCAACCATCTCCGATGAACTCCTCTAAATCACAGCACTCCAATGATAATCACCAACGTCGGATCTTCAAGAAAGCTCCTCACTCCATCACACACTCACAGGTCCCTCAAGAAATAAAGCTCTAATACCATTTTGTTGTTGTTATCTATCGATCATGTACGAAACTAAAGGCTTTGCTATTGGAATTTTAGAGAGATGAAGTTAGAGTGAGAAACTTTACGGAAACAGGGTAGAACAAAGTATGTATGAACTCAGCAATCACTGAGGTTTTTCTTTTTATTAATGGAAGTGTATTTTACATCTGTGACCTACTATGTATTTATAGCCATTCAATCTTGTTAACTAACGTTAACTACCGCAACTTGCAACTCTTGAATTCTTGAAAACTTCTTCTTTAGTCTTTACGACTTATTTTCTTTGTACGTCTCTTGTATGGCTGTGCATGTTCGTTGCTATTGTCGGAATTTCTGAGACACTGCTACTACAGAAATCGAGAGAGGGCATATTTGTGGTTGTATGGTTTTGTTGAGAATCAGGAGGATGGTTGGCAGAAGAAGAAGTTTATGAAACGTGAGCCATGGATGTTTGTCCTTTAAAGCTCTGATACCATGAAAAGATGAAGTAAAATTTATGATGTAATTGTTATAGCTTTCCTTTTCATGGATTGTATATATATACAGAGGTTTTTGTTTTTGTACAGCTAAGTTTGTTACAACAGAATGACATATTATTGAATGTCTTGCAGGTGCATTCTTTTATCATGAGGATGCTGAATATTCTGATGAATATTTGAGCTGGAGCTGTATCTAAAACTAGTATTTAAGCCTGTGTCGTTCTTTTCATAATTTTTGCTCAAGGGAATATGGTCTCTTACAGATAACTCAGGCTGTACACCAAGAAAAATAGGGTGGAGGTCAAAAGCTGATGTGATCTCCAGGACATTGAATTGGATTGGTTGAAGTTTCCAAACAAATCTTGACATGGAGCTAGGTCGATTAAGTAGATGAAGAAGAAATTAAGATAGACCTTGATGTCCTTGTGTTGTTGTTTCCTTTTCATATCTCTATTTATGATTTGGAATTGGTTCATTTTACATACAACAATGATCTCAGAGACGGAGCTATGTATTGGGGAGGTGGGGCCATGGCCTCCCTTTCAAATATATATTTTTTAAAATTACTTATATAATTAAAATTTTTAAAATTACAAATATAAGTGGCCCCCTCTTTAAAAAAATTCCTACCTTTAAAAATCTCGGCCCCCCTTTAAAGTTGAATTTGACTCCGTCCCTGAATGATCTTTCTATATTTTTATATAAAAAAGGGTAAGGATTATGATAATTATATTTTTGTATTTGATCGAATATTTTTCCTTCTCTCGTACAAACTAAAAGGAGATTTATTAAAAATTTGTTGCTGGACAATAAGTTTTGCATGAGAATTGGACTACCTTCGACTGGGCAAGCCCAGCGAGGTCTGATTGACTAACTAGCGATCCATACTGCGAAACTTTCCATTCGTCCAAACGCTCAGTCACGGAACTTATACTTAACCTTCTCGTCCCTAGAACTCAATTCCATAGCCTGAAAGCCCAGAAATGGCGAGAGATCGAAACGGCACTGCAGACGTAGAACCTGACCCAGAATGCCAACCTAAAACTGATTCCCATTCCGATTCCGATTCCGACGACGTTAAGCGCAGCGACTTCAAAGGGAAGAACAAGAGGGAGCACTCCGATTCCGATTCCGATTCGGATTCTGATTCCGGAGAAGCATTTAAACGAAAGAAAAGAGACAAAGGAAAGCGAAAATCACGAAAACGACGCAGTAGGAGTTATGATTCAGACTCGGATTCCGCTACGGACTCGAGTTCGGAGTATTCGGATAGTGAGAGTGAGAGTGAGAGTGAGAGTGAGAGTGAAGAAGAGAGCGAGAGGAGGAGGAGGAAAAGGAGAGAGAGGAGAAGGAGGAGAGAGAAAGAGGAAGAGAGAGAGAGGAAGAGGAGGAAGAGAGAGAAAGAAAAGAAGAGGAGAAGAAGAGAGAGAAAAGAAGAGAAGAGAAGGAAAGAGAAGAAGAAAAAGGAGAAATTAGAGAGAGGGAAGAGAGGTGCTGTTACTAATTCTTGGGGGAAGTATGGTATCCTTAAAGAAACTGACATGTGGTGGGTGTTAACTGTTTACTTGCCATTAAAATTATTTTTCTTTGCGCTTTGTTAATTCAGTTTTTGATTGTTGTTCGGCTGATGAGATACTGTGGGTGGAAAATGGAAAAAGAAGAAGAGAGTTTTAGTTGTGTTATATATATATATTCATACAGTCGAGGAAATGCTTTGTTTGATTGGAAATTCAGCTTCACTGGTTAGATATTCTGGTAAAGACAGAATTGGTAGGAGGGTTGGAGTCACTGGTTCAGGAATGCTTTTCTTGAATTCTTTAAAATGATTCGGTGCATATATCTGTGTTGAGCATGTTCTTTGTTTGAGTATGTAATTTCTGATTAACTTATGTGATGCAAATCCTCGATTTTGTTTACCTCAATCTTGCTAGCTTTCTCATATGGGAGTCTTTATTTGCTGTAGGAATAAACGGCCTGAATTCACTGCATGGTTAGCAGAAGTGAAACAGGTATCTTATTTCATGTTCTTTCATGGGCACATTGTTGTATTATGAAGAAGATGGTGTCATTTAGGGTCAGATGTTTGGGAAGCTTTATTATGTGTGTGGGGAAAAAGTTGAAATAGCTATGTGAAATATCTCACCCTTCACATTTATCTAACTTATTCCTAAGAACGCATGAGCTTGCACGGAAGAATTGGAAACTTATCTTGTTCATGCATTCAGTATCTTTGTGATGCTCAAAAGAAAATTGATTTTTTTTCCTTTGAAAACCTTGGGATTTGTACTAAAATTCTTTTTGTTCTGATCCACATATTTTTAAAAAAACTGATATTTTGTGTAGTAAGTAGAATATCTTGTATATTGTGGCAATGGCTCGGCTGAGAATTTCTCTCTTCTTGTGTTTTTCATACTTTCTGATTTGTATTATATTATGCATTGGTCATGTATCTGGATTCTTGTGATTTGTTTACCCTTTTATTTGGTTTATATGTAAATTAAGAGTTTATGCCGCATTCTACCTATTTATGTTTCTTCACAAATCACAGATTAACCTTGAAAGTCTTCCTAACTGGGAAGAGAAACAATTGTTCAAAGAGTAAGTATCTAAAGCTGTTTGATTCTCTTAAACTTTCTTATTAGAGACACAATTCTTAAAAGATACTCAATTTTAGTAAAATCTTTGAAAATTTCTTCTCTAATAGTTAAATGTATTGTGATGGACAGATTCATGGAGGACCACAATACGGCTACCTTCCCTTCCAAAAAGTAAGTTTCTCTGATGTTGACTATTTTTTTTTTCTTGTGGATCTTGTCTGTTCTGGATTTGATATTGAATATTCAAATGTTACAGATCTTGACCTTCTAGTTTGAAAATGTTCTTTACCCATTATGTTTTGAACTGGGCTTGAGTCTGCAATGCAAATTTCAAAAGTTCATGAATAGCTAGTATGCTGGTTTATATCACTAAAGGAGTAAAGTTGTTCAGTCTGAATAAGAAATGAAGAATATTGGCCGGATGAATGAACGGGATGACATAGAAACCATTAAATGAGTGATTTGAAAAATTTCAGTTCATGTCTATCCAACGACGAACTGCTATTTGTGTGTTTAAAGCATTCTTGTGCGTCCCGACCCTTTTTTCTCACTTTTTAATTACTGCATCTTCTATTTGTGGAAAGTATATGCTTTTCTGCATTTACTTGATAGTAAATGCTATTGGCAGTTGGATGCAGATCATTGTTATACTGTTTGTATTGCACATTTTAATGAAAAGTTGAACATTAATGATTTCAGGTATTATAACCTTGATGCTTATCACAAACGAAAAATGGAAAAAGATCTGAAGAAGGGTATGAAGAAGGTCGTGAAAACAGAACGTACTGTTTTCAATGATGAAGAATTGCGCCGGTATGATGTAGTGAATACAACTTCATTCTATCATAGGAAAAAGAAAGCAATTGGCGTTACAGTTTCATTTGGTTTCACATTTAATTATTGCTCTGAAGAGCATCTGTTAACTTTGTGAAAGTTAATATGAGTACCTTTAATGGTTTGCAAGTGAATTGAATTTTTCTTTACAAACTCAAAGTGTTGAAAGTTGTATGACTGGTTATATGATTGCATTAATATCTGTCAGACAAGAACTGCGTCAAGAACGAGAGAAGCAAAAGGAACAGGAGGTCGAGGCTTTAAAGATCTCTATGCAGGGTGGAATGGTTAGCATTCATTATACTTGTGATTACAGATTAGTGTGTTCATATTTTCTGGACCTCTGCAAGTTATGCCTTCTCACGTTAATCTGGATTTAAATTTCTAGGCACAAGCAATGAAGGAGCAAGCCCTATTGAGGGAAGAGATGGCTTACCAGTACAAGCTTGGTAATTTTGAGGTAAGAATTATATCCCCTTTTCTTTTTCTCTTGTATACTGGTTGGTTGTAATATAAGAAAATTTATTTTTCTAGGCTGCAGCTGCAATTCAAAGAAGATTGGACCCAGATGTTGCTATGTGAAGTGAACTTAGTGGCTTGGAAGTGGGAAGTAGACTCCTTTCGCCACATGTACAAAGCAGTTGCGACGTGCTCTACTTGTTAATTATGAGCTTATTTGTAATCAGACATCATATTTCGGTAGGCTGTAGCTGCAACACAAAGGTTTTATACCCCTTAATCTACTTGATTTTGTATTGGATGGGATTTGATTTAATTTAGAATCATGAGATAGGCTTAATTAGCTATTGCTTAGTGCCGATTGGGATTGCTCCTCCTAATGTTTATCAAAGTCCATGATTTTGCATGATTTAGCTTAGGTTAAACTAGCCTTTTAGGTAATAATTAGTCACTTACTAATGGTCAACTTTCGCTTTTTCCTTTTAAGAAATGAATACGTATATGTATTTGTAGTCATGTCGAGATGAAGTTAGAGAAATTAGTTAAATAATGATTCAAATTAGAATTTTGAGAAAAATTTAGCCCACTAATCTTTTGTGCACGGTCTCATATCAAGCTTTAGACAGGTGCTATTGAGAGGCTTCTAGTTGCTGTCTACCTTTTTTTTTTTTTGGGAGATAAGATAGTATGATTAGAAGCGACGAGAATAAATTTCAAACAAAACATCAGGCATATCAACCCATAAATGAAACCTATCATGGCAAATAGAGTCACGCGCTAACAAGTGGGTACACTTATTTTCTTGACGCCTAATCCAAAAAACCTGAATATCCGGTCTAGAAATAAGAATGGCCTTATAATCAGACACTAGCAAATCAAAAGCAGAATTATCCTTACACCAGGAATTAATAGCGAAGTATAAGGACTGACAATTTGTAAAAACACAACTAGAATCAAGTAAAGAATCGGAAGCATAATGTAAACAATGTCGCAAAGCAAGGGCCTCCACAACTACCGCTTGATTACCACCTTCCTCATAGCCAGAAATGGCCAAAGAAAAGTTGTCTTCTGCATCTTCTATAGCGAAACCAAAACTCACAAAATCCAAAGTTTCAAAAATAGCACCATCAACATATGCAAGCTAAGATGTGTGGTGATGCACTTGGGCCAAGCGAACGGGAGCCACATCAGTATGGACTCGTGCCGCTGCTACCTGTAATGTTGAAGAAGCATTCTGGAAGTCCTCCAACATAAGGCGAGCGGATTGGGTAATATGTAAGGGATTTGGCCTGATATTGGACCATAATAATGCATTTCTTGCCGCTCAAAGTTGCCATGCCACCATAGCACCAAATTCGGCTCTCCGCTTGCCGAAGGAAGAGAAGATGTGCAAAAATATATCCTGAAAAAACAAATTCACATTAGTAAAATTAAATCCGGCTAACCTCCAAACATCTTTGGCAACACAACACATAACAAACACATGGTTCACAGTTTTTGCATTATGGCAGAACAAACAGTGCAAGAGAACATTAATCCCACGCTTTGTCAAATTATCCCTAGTAGGGAGCACTTTGCGACCCAAACGCCACATAAAATTCCGAACCTTTGGAGGAACATCAAGCTGTCATAAGTGCTTCCAGAACACACCAACACCCCCCATACTACCACCATGTCTGAAGAAACGGTAAGCTATATGATAAGCAGTTTTGACTGTATAGAAACCTTTCCGATCAAAATGCCTCAATAACTTATCCTGATGTGCATGAATACTCAAAGGAATGCTAAAAATTCTTCTCAAATCATTGACAGAAAACAAATCCATAAGTTTTGAAACATCCCACTTCTTTTCGCCTGCAACAAAAAGATCGCAAACCCGCAAAGCATCATAGATAAATAGAGAACCATCCTCTACATAAAAATTACCTTCACGGGGAATCTAAGGGTCCCTATTCACATAGATACTACACTCATCACCAACCCTCTATGTTACCCCTTGCTTCAACATCTGTTTAGAGAATAAGACACTCTTCCAAACAAAACTACACCCAAATCACGGAGTAGCGGATAAAAAATCTCCCATTGGGAAATATTTAGCTTTGAAGATACTGTAAACGAGAGTGTTGGTATCAGTCAACAGCCTTCACCCTTGTTTCCTTAGCAAAGCAGTGTTAAAACATCGCAGGTCGCAGAATCTCATTGCACCATCAGACTTCTTACAGCACATACGATCCCAGACAAGCCAATTAATACTCCCATGATCCGGCTTGCCATTCCACCAATACTTATTAAATTCTTTTGTGATATATCTTAACACCTAACCCAATAACGTAAACAATAATTATAAACAGCTTAGGCGACTGGGAAACGTGCATACAAACATGTAGCCAAATGGTTCATTTTTTTTGAAAGGAGTAAGAAATTTGTATTAAACTCAAAGGAAATTAAACAAGAAAGAGGGAGGATTAACAGGCCACTCCCCCCGATCCACAATTGAACGTGTTGCAGCAGCCAAATGATGTGCAACAACATTCGCAGATCGATGAACAAAAGAGACATTCACATGAATCATCTCTGACAAAAGAGCTTTACAATCAGCTATCACTACACCAAAACTGGAATTATCAATATAAGAAACAGCATTGACTGCTGTCACTACTTCCAAGCAATCCGTTTCCAGCAAAACTGGTGACCAAGAATTAGCCATTATCCAACTCAAAGCTTCCTTCACCCCCACTGCTTCAGCATCCCTCGCACATAAAGCTCCATCTTTAACTACATTCTTAGCAGCTACAAAACCACCCCCCGAGTCCCGCACAATCAGCCCAATACCAAACTGCATATCTGGTAAGGCTGTGGTAATATCAACATTTACCTTCAAAACTCCCACTTGCGGCAGACTCCACTGTACAACCCTGCTTCTAGAATCTCCCCCACCATGATCTGTGACATCATTCCTTTGCACTGACCACCACACCTCAAAATCACCCTTGGACCGCTCCAAGCAATGCACAGGGGATGTGAACTTTTGCTGCCAAACCCATCTATTGCGACTCTGCCATATGTTCCAGCACACATATATGCCCAAGGCCATATCCCATTTATTAAACAAAGAGGTAAAAGCATCCAACCAGCCCAGAAATGAATTTACCTGCGGATTAAACCAGCCAAGGGGGCTTAACTGCCAGACCTCTCGTGCATAAGGGCACTGGACCAAAATATGGAGAATTGTCTCTGAACTCCTTTGACAGAGCGGACACACATCAGCAACAGGCACATGCCTTGTTAATAGGCGTTCCCTTGAAGGTAATATATTAACTCCTGCTCACCATAAAAAATTCAACAGAAAAGGAGGAATTTTACACCGCCACACTCTATTCCAACAAGACGATTGAACCGATACCTGGTCATTCTGTCCCTGCCATGTAAGAGATTTATAGGCACTCTTAACAGTATATCCGCCTTTACGATCAAATTTCCAACATAAAGCATCTGCTGCTTGAGATCGTCCTAAAGGAATTGATAGGATAGCACTGGTATCTACAGCATTGAACACTCTTGAAATTAGTGGGACATTCCATGAACCATTAAGAATTAGGTCAGAAACCTGAAAACATCTATTCCGAAAATCAAAATCTGAAGACGGCTTAAAACCTTCAAGAGAAGGTAGCCACGGGTCTAACCAGATGGAAGTATTTCTACCATTTCCAACTCTCCAGAATAAACCAGACCGCAACACCGGAATAGTAGCTAAGATACCTCTCCAAACATAGCTAATATTTGACTTCTCTGTTGCATTCAAAAATTCTGTTTCTGGGAAATATCTTGCTTTTAAGAACCTTGCCAACAGAGACTGTGGAAAAGTAATCAACCTCCAGCCAATCTTTCCCACCATGGCCTTGTTAAATTGATAAATCTTTTTAAAGCTGAGTCCTCCAAACTTTCGAGGCAAAGCAAGCCTATCCCAGCCTAACCAATGCAAACCCCTCGTATTCTCTTTACCTTTTCCCCACCAAAACCGAGCCATCACCTGTTGAATCTCAGCACATAAAGTCTTTGGAAGCAGAAACATACTCATTACGTAATTCGGTAAGGCTTGCAGCACAGACTTCAAAAGAACCTCACGACCTGCACGCGTTAACAATCTCTTGTTCCATGAATTTAAACGTGTCCACACTTTATCCTTGACGAATTTCAGAATCTGCCTTTTATTACGACCAACAACAGTGGGCAAACCCAAATAGTTTCCCAAATCAGGGTGTTCCTCAACCCCAAACAACTGGCAAATGGCTTGCTTATTACCCTGCACTGTATTAGAACTGAAACAGACCAGGGACTTTGAATAGTTAATGCTTTGCCCTGACGCTGCTGCATAATTGTCAAGCAACGTCTTCAAAAAAGCCGCCTCCTCAAGCTTAGCATCAAAGAAAAAGATGCTATCATCTGCGAAAAATAAATGGGATATAGTAGGTGCAGCAGGAACTACTTTACACCCATGAATCAGTCCCCTCTCCACCCCTTCACCAATCATCCTGGACAAGACTTCAGTACCAAATGGTTCATAAGTTTAAGTCTTTTCACTCATTTACTATATAGTAAACTAAGTGCGTGAGAGTGCATACAAGTCTAAAGCTAAATGAATTTGATCAAAATTAGACTTAGATTTCAATTTTAAAAAATTATGCCTTAAGATGTCTAATCAGACTCGGCATATTATCAAGACCGGAGTAGAATTCAGAAACACTGTGCTGCACACGACCACCATGTGATTGAACATACGTACAAAATACAAATGACAGGAAACATTAATGAGGAAGAGGAGACGGAAAAGATATACAAGCAGTAGACTATTTTTCTTCTTCCATTTTCAAGTAACGTGACTACGTTCTAAAAATTCGATTGGCATATGTAGCACAAACAACTTAAACTTGAGACCTTGGACAGGATCCACGAAGGGTTTCATCTTGTCATGAGCAAATCTATACTTGTGGCCATCCAGTATGAGGAAAGGGAAAACAGCACTTGAAAGGCTGGTTCCATGTAAATAGAGGCTTGATGCCAAATTTCATGACATGAAGATATCCCAACTCATCATGGCAGCAACAAAGTCTATTCCGTTTGCTGTAAATACTAATCACTTGGTAGCCAAGTCATCACAATCCACGAAGCAATGCTAGAGTCATACGTAGATTTTACTCTCAACTCCTTCCACCTTTTGCTTAGCTACTTAGATTTATACAGACAAGGCATGTCCTCAGTTCTTTCTTAGTTCTTACAATTCTCCAATCTATCGTGTTAAAGAGAGAAAAAGATTGCCATGTTAATTCAAGTTAAATAAAATATTGGTCCATTTTAATGAGAAAAAATAAATTTGAGAGATGAAAAAGATACATAGGATTGTGATCATAATTTTTTGTAATAGAGAAAGAAGATGAAGTTCAAAATGAATATGTAATTGATATTAGTTTTAACTTTTAAATTATTTGTTTGCTAAATAATTTATTTAAAATAAATAAGCATTAATGAATTATGGTATAATTCTAAAATTTTATTGACAAGTATTAAAAAGATAACAATGAATACATGTGCTAAAGATTAATTTCTATTACCTTAATCACTTTTATATGAAGACATATAGTTCCAATATTTAAAAGTATGAGAACCCAACCAGCTATTAGTTCCATTTAATTATTTGCTTAGACCTAATTCTTATTTGCCTTCATTTGAACCCGTAAGGTTGTCATTTTGAATTGGTTAGTCAATTTAAGTAGACATGCACCAAATTATTTATTTAAGGAGTCGTAGAACTAGAAGTGGGTTCTTAGAGAGAATTTAACTAACTACTTAAAAGTTGTCAATAATTATTTACATTGATTTTCACCAATTTTTCGTTTTTGTCCATTGAAAATAAAACGCATTCTACATGTTTGAAGCGTACACCAGCATAAATTTGATAACTAAATAACTTATAAAAATTAGGATAAAAGACAAAAATCTCACTGTACTTAAGGAAATTCTAGAAAAACTCCATATAGTTTAGAATTCTGGAAAAAAAAGACCCTTTTGTTTCACATTCACCAAAAAACCCTCTACATCTGATAAAAAAAATATTGGAAGTTGTGACGTGGTATTGTTAGCCTAAGGATGGGAATAGATCGGGCCGGGATAGACCCAGGCCTAGACCGACACTTGAGGCAACAAACCCAAACTTAAGCTTGATAAGGCTAGAGGTGGCTTGAACTCGAGCCTGACCTAGCCAAAAAAAATTAATTATAAGTGAAAAAAGATGTCATTTTCAATAAAACGACATCGCTTTACTTAGAAGGGTCAGGCTTAGGCAACCCAAGCCAGAGCCTAGCTCGAGATCTGACCTTTAACTTCACCTCTAATCGAGTCGATCCTGGGCCCTTTTTTTAATCCTAGTTAAGCCATATGGACCAATTATAGCATGTTGATATGACAATGTTAAGCCACATGTACCAATTATCTAACCTAAAAAATTAACTCGACCTAACAGGTACCCAACCCATCTACCTAATATTTCTAATCCACCTATCTATTTCCCTAAAATCCCTAAACTAAATAGACAAACCATGTTCAAACTCAGATGATTCTAGGCAATGGCGAGGGAAGTAGGTGGAAGCAGTGTTAATGTAAGATGTAGGGATGTAGGTGGTGGCAAAGATGGTAGGCAGTAGAGATGTAGGTGACAAACACACAGGTAATTCTTCATCCTTTTTCTTTTGCGGTTCCCTTCATGTGATAACTACCAATTTCCACCAATCACCATATTTCCTTACATGTTATGCAAAAACTCGATAAAATGGTACCATCACAAGTTGTTGAATTAATTAGAATCCATAATCAAGTGAACAAATAATAATTTCTTTATGTGATCAATGCATTGGTGGTTTATGCTTTCTCTGTCAAATTCATGTACTTTTCTCACTTCTCTTTCTATCTCACTTTTAAGGCCTCTCTTTTTAAGTTGGGTTATGTACTTTTTATGTTTGAAGGAGTTCTTTTATGTATATGAATAATAGTAGTGAAATTGATGATGAATTGAATACCAATATATGTTTGAAGGGATTCTTTATCTATATGAATAATAGCAGTGAAATTGAGGATGAATTGAATGCCAATATATGTTTGAAGGGATTCTTTATCTACATGGATAATATTAGTGAAGTTGAGGATGAATTGAATGTTAATAGTAAATATGGTATATTTTTTATTGATGAGCTCGTTGTAGAATTGAGCTTAGAGAGTCTTGTTTTATCTAGGATTCGAGAGGATGATTTGGGATTCAGATGGTTATAAAGGAGTTGCAAAAAGCTGAAGAAATTGACATTATTATGTTTATGTTGAGATCATCTAATGCATCACTTTGTTCTTGTTTAGTACAGCCAAGTTAAATTATGTTGGGCATTGAAAGCTTCAGTCATCCATCATGTCTTCTTAATGATACTTGATTTGGTGACTTTTACACTTTTCTCTATAGATGTTCTTGCATTCTAGAGTTTTTCCCCTTATTTCTCTTAATAGTTTGAGTAGTTAATAAATCATTAAATTTGTGTTTTGATTATTTTTTGACTTCTATTTGCATGTTTTGTTTTCTTAATTATTTCTTTTTATGTATATCGTGAAATAGATCTCATTGTTTTATGTGTTATTCCTTTTTTCTACATCATGAAATAGGTCTCTTTGATTTATGATTTCACTTCACATAAATGTCAATTTGTGTTCGTCTTTCACTCTTATATATTATATCATGATTTGTGGTGTTATCTCCTATGGCATACTTGTATATATGCTTGAGGAGTTGTAGCTAGATTCTTAGATATTATTATGTTCTTCAAAAGACTTCTTTAAGATGTTAACAAAATTAATGTTATCTGTCAAAATGTCTTAAATGAGTTAGTTAAAATTTTTGTCAGATCTACCATATTGACCAAGTCCTTGGAATTATATTCTTTCATCAGTTTCAACATTGATCCTGTAGAGATAGTTCGACATAATTTGGTCCCAAGTATGAAACTATTGATGGTTAATGAGACACTAAATGTTTACAACTAACCTGTTTGTTAGCTCTTTCTTGATAGGTTGATCATGTCCTACATTATTTAATTGCCTTTCACTCATATATTTTAACATTATTTGAATGTTAGTACTTATACTAAAATATAGTAAGATATTAATATAGTATAAAAATTAGCAAATGAAATTAATATAGCTTAAAATGTCCAAACAAAGATAAAATTGATTATAACATAATATGTCATTAATATTACATATACTTATTATTGGTAGATTATTGGGCAATAAAATTATTTGTTGTTTTCTTGAAGTAATTAGCTTGGACAAATAGTCACATAAAGATATAATTATAAGAGGGAGAGAACAGCATTTTGTAAAACATAAAGGTTACTTTTAGTTAGATGCTTAGTGTGTTTGTGTATGTAGGCTCTTCCATTATTTCAAGCTTCATAAAATATATTTAAGTATGTAGACTCTTTTATTATTTCGATCTTCATAAAATATATTTGTGTATGTAAGTATTTTCATTATTTCATAACATTGACGCTTACGAGTTAAAGTATGAAGTCAAACCTTGGGGAAATAAACCCTGAAAGAGATGGAGTTGAAAGTTTTATGAAAGGTACAAATGTTATGTTTCTTGGAATTAAATGACATAACTAAATATTTCATAAATTATTCTTATTTGTTTGTTTGTCTTTCTTATGTGGCAGACCCTAGGATTAATTTTCAATTTTAGCATGGTGTGACTTCTAAATTTACCCCAACCATATACTAAAAAGGAGGAGAAATGTATAATTTTGGAATAGAGCTGGATCATTTGTTCATATTGCAATTCATATATATAGCAAGGGACTTGGGCTATAGAGATGTTAGAGTTTTTATTTACAAATTTCTTCATGAGTTTTTTGATGATGGCATGAAAGAATTAAGAAGTGAGGATGACATAATCAAAATGATTAATTCAATTGAAAAAAAGTTATAAGATTGTAAGTTTGAAAGATGGTGAACGAGTTGATTTTGAGGTTGATAGGTCTACTTCTAAGGAGGTAAAATAGCCTGACACAAATTAGGGTAAGGAAGGAAAAATTAGTGAATTTGATGATCCAACATTTGAGGGTGAGGAAAGAGAAGTTAGTGAATTTGATGATTATAATCCAATTGATTCTGATGATATATTTGATGAGGGAGATAATGAAGAGGTTGTGAAGAAGGTTGTTTATAGTGGTGTAGAAGAAGTCCTAACAAATAACATACCAGATATAGATACAAATTCAATATATGAAGATTCTAATGAGTTTAGGAGTGTGGATGCCAGTTTAGGTGAAGAAGGGAGAAGAATGCTTAAGTTCCTAGAATTTAATGTACATAATGAAATGTTCAAGCCAATTGATTTAAAGGTTATTATGTTATTTGATTTAGTGAAAACATTTGTGCAAGTTCTAGTGCAATATGTTGTTGAGAAGAGTTTTGACTATGTATATATCAAGAATAAGAGTTATAGACAAAATGTTGTATGTAAGAATGGTTATGGGTGGAGGATACAAGTTTCTCTAACATAACATGAGAAAACATTTTAAATTAAAACATTTCAATCCAACCATAAGTGTGGAAGATAATACCAAAATAAAAAAGAAGTAAGGCAATATGAATTGCAAAGAAATATCTCTTATATTTTAGAGATTGTCCTATATGGGATGTTATAGGGCTTACGGGTGTACTTTTAAGGGACTTTAATATTGAGACTTCAAACTATAAGGCATGTATAGCGAAGAACTTTAAATTGGAGCTTTTGGCGGGTGAAAAAGGAAAGCAACTTTAGGATTTGAGGAGTTATAGGTTAGTTATATTGAAGTACAATTTGGGTAGTACTTCTATAATCAAGTATCCACAAGATACTTTTGATTTCATATATATATATTTATATTCTTGTAGAAAGGGTTTCTTGGCTGGTTCTATATGATATGTGTCAACAATTGTCACTTAAATGGCAAGCATGATGGGTAGCCATTGGATTGGATGAAAAATAATAATACGTTTTTGATCACGTGGGCTGTGGTTAGAATTGAGAATCAAGTATCATGGAAATGGTTTATTGAATGTTTACAAGAACACAACAAATATTGGAAGGACCACCATTAGGTTTTTATTTCCTATCAACAAAAGGTAAATTTGTGTTATTGATTTTTCTTTTTATCTTATAAACATTCATTTATTGTAAACATACCTTATTGATTAATAGAAACAAAGTTTGGAACATGTATTCAATGTTGATATGGTTGGTGTTAAACATAGATATTGTATAAGACATATCTATACTAACCTTTAAGCCAAATTTAAGAATGCAAAAGTTAAAAAGAATAAAGAGTGAAGTGTGGCTAGAGCATATATCATCAATGAATTTGAAAGGTATATGATTGTTTAATTTTGTATAGTACTTGAACTTCAATTTATATAGTTATTTAACTCATGCTGGACTTCTTTTTTTTCCTTAAATATGTATATGAAGCAAAGGTACGGACAAGTCAATCCATGACTGGTTGGACAAGATACCAACCTGCAAGTGGTGCAGACACACTCATAGCGTAGAGTTTAAATGTGACATGTTGCTAAACAATCATTATGAAGGCTTTAATGCTTACATCAATGATATTATGTAACATCCCGGTACCAGTGGGAAGGGTTAAATAGGAAATATGGGTTACCAGTGAGAGCTTAGTAATGCAATTGCATGTTCATGCATATAGAGACTTACTTATTGTGAAAAAAATGAATTTGTTGCACCTGAAATTATTTGTACATGCATACATTGACTTTCCCGGTATATTTGGTAGACGTGCAGTGTATTCAAGATTGAAAGACACATTGTAAACTATTAAGTTTGAGTAATGGATTGAGGAAAAAGTTTGGTTTCAAAATATTATGGATTTTCTATTGATGCTTTAGAAGAAAATTTCAATACAATGCCATGTGAAGCGAATGAAATGATAGAACGTAGCTCGCCTTTATCGTAGGATACGTACCGAAATGACCTCCGGGCGTCCCGGTGTGTATTCTGCGGTAAGGGGGCGCTACATTAGGTGGTATCAGAGCATGGTTGGCATCTGTTGGGACATATAGGATTACTAGGCATGAAATCTCTTAAGTAATGTGGAAATTGATTGAACTTCATGTGTATTATAGGTCATCCGCGTTAGGTGATCAAGTCGATCAGCCAGCTGACCTAGAATCGGTAGGAGCCAGTAGGGAGTCCTCCATACCTCGAACTGAGGAGATGCCTCCGAGAGTTCCTTTAAGGAGGGAGAGGACGTATGATAGGCTGCGAAAGCAGGGAGCTGTGGACTTCTATGGCAGCACAGACCCTGCTGAGGCAGAGGATTGGCTTGAGAGGACCGAAAGGGTCTTCGATCAGATGGGATGCGAGCCTGATGAGAGGTTCGACTATGCAGTGTCTCTGTTGCAAGGCCCAGCATATAAATGGTGGAAGACTGTTCCAGGCAGTACCACCAGGCCGTGCCAGTTGAAGTGGGATGATTTCCTGAGGGTCTTCAGAGACAATTTTATGCCCAAGGTCTATTTGGACATGAAGATGCAGGAGTTTCTGGAATTGAAGCAGGGTAGGATGTCAGTGGCAGAATATGAAGTGCGTTTCAATGATTTGATGGGGTACGCTACTGTCATAATTCCTTCTGAGTCAGACAAGTGCAGAAGATTTGAGAATGGGTTGAATATGGACATCAGGACTAGATTGGCGAGATCTGATATGGGAACATTCATTGAATTGAGAGCTACTACTGTAAGAGTGGAACAGCTGATGAAGACAAAGCGATCTGAGTCTGGGCAAGGGCCTCGAGGAAAGAGACCAAGTGAGAGTCAGGGTAGTTCTGGGAGAGGCTTCAGTAAGCGCCAGACCAGAACATTCAGATCTTCAAGTGGGTCCAGCCAGTCGAGATTTAGGCAGAGGGGCAGGTTTTCACAGGCTGGTAGTGGAAGAGGAATAGGACAGAATTTACCTCCAGTTTGTGAATATTGTGAAAAGAGGCACAGTGGTGAATGTTGGAGGTTGATTGGAGCTTGCCTTAAATACAGCTCCATGGACCACCAAGTTAGAGATTGTCCAACTACTTTGGAAGTGCAGTATGCTGCCAGTGGTAGAATGGGAAGTAATACAACAGTGCAGCAGAGTAGAGGGGGTGGACCTGGACAGAGAGGCCGAGGGGGATTCAGGGGAAGAGTTGCCAGTTCTTTAGTGAGGTCTGAGGAGCGGGGAAGTCGACCGTAATCCCAGGCCCGGGTCTATGCCATGACAAGATAGGAGGCCCAAGATTCTCCAGAAGTAATAGCAGGTGCGCTTCTCATTTATGATTTTGAAGCTTATGCACTGCTAGATCCAGGGTCTACACACTATTTTGTCGCACCGCATTTGGCATTTAGGTTGCATTGTGATAGAGATCCCCTCAAGCATGGCTTAGAGGTGAGTACGTCGATAGGCAGTACCACTGTGATAGGAGAGGTGTGCAAGGGATGTGTGATTAGGATTGAACAGGCTGAGTTGAAAGTAGATTTGATAATGTTACAATTGAGGGAAATAGACGTGATATTAGGCATGGATTGGCTCACTTCTCATAGGGCTATTATGAATTGTTATACCAAGGAGGTGATTCTGGAATCTCCTGGTCAGCTTAGGGCAGTGTTCAGAGGCATTAGTCAGGCAGTGCCAGCAAGGATGATTTCCTTTTTGAGTGCATTGAGGTTGATTCGGGGAGGATGTGAGGCT
>JANVCL010000214.1:41913921-41929790 GCA_026546855.1 Erythroxylum incrassatum | reverse complement strand
CTTGGTAAATGACTATGTAGTAAGACTTGAAATCACAATGTATAGTATTGTTTTTGAGTAATGAAATGAGGAAACAACAATTGGTTTCAAAATATTGTGGATTTTCTATTGATGCTTTAGAAGCAAATTTTAATACGATGCTATGTGAAGCGAATGAAATGATAGAACGTAGCTCGCCTTTATCGTAAGATACGTACCGGAATGACCTCCGAGCGTCTCGGTGTGTATTCTGCGGTAAGGGGGCGCTACATATTAAGGACAAAATAATCATCCCAATTCTTGAGATGATTAGAAGAGCAACAACGAAGAGATTTAATAAGAAAAAGGAGGGCATGGAGAAACTTAATGAATCTATTTATTATAGGATTCGAAAACCTTGGAGAAGTTTAAACAACTTTTTAGTAATTGGATGCCATACTTTAGCGGTGGGAGATTGTTAGAAGTGGAGCATATGAATTTTGGCAACATGACTTGCATATAAAGGAGGTGGGATTCCTTATCAACATGCTTATGCTGTAATTAGACACGATGGTGGTAAACTAGAAGATTACATGGACTTGATGTATAGTAAAAAAAATTAAAGTTGCTTACGCATATCAGATTTTTCCAATTCCTAGTAAGGATTTATGGTCCACCCCTACCCAATTTTATGGTTGTGAAATTCTTTCACCACAATACACAAAAAGGGCTGGAAGACTAAAAAAGGCAAGGAGGTAGGAGGTAGGAGAGGAATAAAACCAATATAAAGCTACTCGGAAAGGAATTCAAATGTTATGAAAAATATTCAAACAATATGGTCACAATTCAAGAAAATGTTCCAATCAAATACATGATAATCAAATAAGCCAATTGATGCAAAAACTAGAACAATCAATAAAGAGAAGAAGAAGAAACTAACTTTAAATATATGTGTGTGTGTGTGTGTGTGTGTGTGTGTGTGTATGTGGTGCACATTGAGACTAGTTACTTATGTATATGGTACTTATTTTGGATATAGATATACTAATATATATAGATATATAGCTTTTTTTAGCATTTTGAATATACTCATGCATACAGAGACTAAATTTTTGTGTGTATAATTTTATTCTGGATATCTATTTTTGTATATATATTATATTTGGATGATGAATTGTGGTGTATATATATGCTTTAAAAAATATTTGTGTTTATATATAGAAGTTCTATTTGTTTACTTTGTGTCATACTTGTTAACTTGTTAATGATTTGTTCATTGTTTGTAATCTTAATTTTTATATGCTTGTAGGTGTTTATCTACAATTGGTGATAGATATATCATTTCCTATTACTTTGTTTTTAGATTTGTGATTATCCTTAATTGGTGATAAAGAACTTTGTAGCCCTTTCTAAATAAGATAATACTAATAAATTAATACGTCAAAATATTTGATATTAATCCATACATTAATAGAGTAAATATATTTCTTATAACAAGTAAATTGTTAAGTAACACCTAATAATTATAATAAAGATGGTCCATTTACAAATCAATAGTCTCCTTAACAATAAGTCTTTTTATCGATTCTTTAATTTGTCGTTAATCTTTTGAAGCTCATTGATTACATATATACTTCTTGTGAATTTCTTGTTACGTCACACAAAGTAATTACATTTTCATTTGCTATGGAAATAATATAAATAACACAAATTTACTAATCTGTCAATCTATAATCCAATTTTAAAAAAGTAAATATATAATTAAAATTTACCTTAAATTGGGCACATCCATAAATCGGTTCCTTGGGATGAACTTGGTTCAAGAAGTCTTTATAGGTATTACCAATCCATAATCAAAATAATGTAATTGATTTTCAGTCTTATTAGGTATATTACTAGACAATCTTGACATTTGTATTTCTTCAACTGCAAGAATAAGTGAAAATAACAACAAAAGATTTTACGAGAATACAATAATAGAATAATAAAATAAAAAGGTAACTATGTGCAAAGGTTAAAGTGTGAAGACAAAATGTTGGAGGGATACATACTAGAGCAAGAAGGCAAAGCTAGCCATCACATTTATATAAGTTGCATCTCGAATGTTTTTAACCTATTACGTGATTGGATATGATCCCAATGCTGGACAGTGAGATGATTCAAGCTAAATAATATAAAATGATGCAAGTAGTCACATATTTAAGCTAAAAATTATAAAATAATATAAAATAATTCAAGCTAAATAACTAATGTATGTATCCAAAATAAGATTATTTACTAATAACTAATGTACATAGTTTAAAATGGAACATAAACGACTTCTTGCTAGAAATTCAAGTAACTCATATTCTTGAAAGTCAAGAAGGAAGGAACTAAGAATAGGATTCAACCCTTTTTTTCACAGTGATGTAGGCAAGAATCAAGTGCTAAGCTTAAAGGAATCAACACAAAGCAAATACTTGAGAGTGAGATAGTGACATAAACTAAACTATGACTAAATCAAAACTAGAAGTGTTAACCAAAGCACTGTAGGATATGTGAGTTACATCCATATCAAATAGGGATAATAGTTTAATCTTTTAAGATTTTTCAATTCAGTACTCAAACTTTTAAAATTTTAAATTAGGTGACCAACTTTTGAAAATGTTAACAACTCAATTCAAAAGGTCATTTTTTTAATGATGTGGAATGTCTACTAAATGCTACATAGATATCCTTCTACTAGTCACATCAATAAAAATTAATGTTTTGAATTAAAATGTTAAGGTTTAAAAAGGTTGGTTACTCAATTGAAAATTTTAAAAAATTGAGTACTAAATTGAAAAAATCTCAAAAGTTTGTGCATTTTAGGACAATGTTTTAAAAACCAGATTTAAAGTTAAACTAGAAAGATAAGAAGTTTAAGGCTTAAAAGATTCAATCGATATTAGACAATCATAAAATCTGCTAAAGATTGAATAAAATTAAATATTTAAAATATAATTGAAAGAGATTGTTCTTATCCATCAAAAATTTTGAAGTTTAATTAAAAAATATTATTAAATGAAAATTAATTAAATTATTATGATTTACAACTTATTAATTAATTAAATTAAATTTCATTTAACAATATTTTCAATTAAACTTCAAATTTTTCGATAGATAAGGAAATTTTCTTTTAATCATATTTTAAATTATTTAATTTTAATTAATCTTTAATTAATTTGATGACGGTATAAGTTGAACCTTTTAAACATGAAACCTCTTACCTTATCGGTTTAACTTTCAATTCAGCTTTTAAAACATTGTTTATTTGCCATGCTTATAAGACCATACATGGTTGCACAACTTTTCTTATTTAAAAATTGTTCCAACAATCTTTATAGTTTTTATCTTTCATTTAGGGACATTATGTTTTAGTTAAGAACCTTAATATTATATATATATACACACACTGACTTAATAGTCGTGATTATTATAACTAAATATCCTTTTAAAGTGTGACTAATATCCATTGTAAAATATGATTAATCATTTAATAATTCAAACTTTTATATCTCAATATACGATTTTATCTTATTAAAACTATTCCTCGACAACTTAAAGAAGAGATACTAATTTAAATTATGATATTCATAATGAGACAACACATTCTAATAACATATTTATTCTCTTAAATTTTATTAAACGAATTCCTAAATTCTTAAATTTTTTAAAATAAAAGGGAAGTTATATGCACTATTTCAATGCATAAAAACTTAGTTCAAATTTATTAAAAGGTATTCCTTCAAACATGATTATCCTTAAATTACAGTTATACTTTTCAAAGAAAATATTATCCTTCAATTAAGATAATCATTTTCAATTTTGAATTTAACTATTTGAGACAAAAAGAAATAAGAACTCTTAACTTATTTTATATAATGAAAATGATACATTACTCAAAAGAAAGTTAATTGATTTAGAGATTTTAACATTTCATCGACACCATTATCTATTTACAAATATTGTATGAATTCACAAAAAAATATAGTTTGTAATTAATTTCTAATTTTGTCTAAGTTGTTTTATGTTTTTATTTATTGTAAAATGTGGTTTTACACTTTACTTCAATTTTTGGGTCAATATAAGAGCGCGTGCATTTTTCTTTCTTTGCACGCACGCTCGTAGGTGGCAACCGCGCGTAATTTTAACTTGTAATCTGACGTATAACACCTGTCGACAATGGATTGGGCAGGAATGAAATTCATACAAGAAAGAAGTCAGAATGTGATACAACTGACTTTTTCTTCTCCTCTTCTTTGACCTAACATCCAAAGCCTTGACACCTAAGTAATTGTGGCTATTAAGAGACTCCATATCTCAAGCTTCCAACTTTTTCTCGTTTCTCATAGTTGCTCTCTCTCTCTCTCTCGTTTCTTTTCTGCTTCCTGTTTATCACTTTCCACTTTTACTTGTTTTTTTCTATTAATTTTGAGCTAAATTCCCAGCATTTCGGTTGAGAAAACAGCCGGGATCAGCACCGAAAAGTTCACTTCCTTGCCACTTTTTATTTTGTTGGTAGGTAACTGTCACTAGCTTTCGGCTTTTATGATTAAGCCCTTTTCTTGTTATTTATTCAACAAACTTTGATCTCAAAGATCCTTCGATTCATTTGCTGAATTTTGCAGGTATAGCCTTTGTGCTTTGAGAGACTAGTCCCTGGTTGGGTTGTGTAATCGTCCTTCTGATGTTTTGTTTTCGTTCACCAAATCAAAAATTCAAACCCGTGAATTTCTCATCTGGGTCACTTTTATTGTACTCTTTTCCATCTATTTTCCTACCGTCTGATGTTATCTTCTTTATATGTTGCTTCCACTGCCTGAGATTTCGCTCAAAAATTTCATAATCGACCGTTATCTATTTGAGTGAAAGGTTCTTGTATTTTTTAGTCTTGACGTCAAAGTTGGGTCGGTACAATGGCAGATAGATATAGGATGCTTTCAATTGAGGAATTGCCATCACATCTGATTTTAGAGATATTGACGACAAGCAGGCTAAGTGCCACTGATCTTGTGTGTTTAGAGCTGACTTCTAGGACTTTTGGGGGTCCCCATGGCTTTTACTCTCAAAAATTCAGGTCATTAGTGGATTTTGCTGCGTTTCAGCTATGCGTGTCAAATAGTATTTATCAGGGTATGGGGTTGAATGCTCGGAAGCAGCTGATTGATCGGTGTGAAGGGAAATGGAAGAGAGTTTTGAGATTCTTGCAGTCACTGGAGGAATCGTCTGGAGTAGTTCAGACTTCTGCAGGCAATGTACGCATATGCTTATACATACTGAATGAATAGTGTATATACACATTCTTGAAGTTAGTGCTCATATGAATACTGATCTGGTTACCTGTCGATTTTGGACTTGACATTTATATCTTTTTGACACTTTGGTTGATATACAAACTCTAGATATGACAAAGATAGTTCTACCTCGTTCTTTTTAGTTTTTTAATCTTTAGCTGTTTCCGTGGTCAGTCTAGAATTTTTACCCATGAGCATACAGCTTTGCACTTTCCTTGCTGATCATTGATTATAAGGGCTAGTTTTGGCAGCTTTTACTTTTTTGTTATGAACTAAATGGGAAAACTCACTTGGAAAAGAATCTAAAATCCAATATCTAATATCACACGCCATTTTCACCACATTATTGGGACTCTATGCAAATGATGCACTCATATCAGTGTGCTGCCTACCTATTTGTATAAACTATTTTACCTGGAGCTTTGAGAGCATAGAACCTGCTATTAGCTGAAAGGATGGCCTCCTTGCCCATGCAACGGTATTTTTATTGTTTTTTCTGACAATGACCTTTCTTTTTCATGCTTTTCCTCTATTTAAGTTTTAGTCAATGTTTCTTAAGAGGTTAATTTTCTTTTCTATTGCTGGTTGAATATACAGATGCAGATTACAACTGGCAGGTATCACACATTGCTGATTAGCAATTCATCCATTTACTCTTGTGGTTCCAGTTTGTGTGGTGTTCTTGGACATGGTCCTGAAATAACACAATTAGTGGCTTTCTCCCGCATTAATTTCCCACTTTCTGCGTCTGTGGTCCAAGTCTCAGCTTCCCAGAATCATGCTGCTTTTGTTTTGAAGTCTGGAGAGGTTTGTAACTGCATAGCATATCCTAGTCATGCATTTTGCTGCATTTATTCCTGAGTTAGGCTTTGAGAATATATTGCTTGGGGACCAAGAATAAGCATAGGTGGATATTTAGTGATAAACAAGCTGCATATAGGTTTGTTGAGACAATTGTGCTTGACTGAACCAATACTTGATTCCGCTTAAAACTTACAAGCCGCAAAAGTATTATTCATGACTTCATTTATTTCTTTAACGAGCAAAGATGGGCCATGCTGGTTCCTTAGTTGTTGGGCCCTTATGCTAAGATGCGACTACTACATAAGCAATATCTTGTTATCTTTACATTGTATGTCTTGAATCTCTTGATACCTTGTTCTGCTAGAATCGACTAGAAAAATTAAGTTTCTCGGATGATCGCCACAGTGTAATGAAAAAGTCAGGTTTTTCTGCTGTATTCCTAACTTCTGCAGCATAGAAATTTGATTATGTGTTCTGTTTTTGAAAATGGATGTTATTATCAACTTAATCTTTCAATTGTCAGTGCAGGTTTTCACGTGTGGGGATAATTCATCGTTTTGTTGTGGTCATAGAGATATTGGCCGCCCCATATTTAGGCCTAGAATTGTAGAGTCATTGAAGGGAATTTTTTGCAAGCAGGTAAGTATCTAGTGTGGTAATAGGTAGTGGATATTGTTGCTGAATAATGTGGCTCAGGAGTAATAGTGACAATGTGCACCATCCGTCTTGATTTTTTATTCTTTGGTGTGGACTTGACATTCTGTTGTTTGTACTTTCCTCCAAATTATCATTGCTAAGCCTGGCAATTTTTCAGGTTGCTGCTGGCCTTAACTTTACAGTTTTTCTTACAAGACAAGGCCATGTCTACACTTGTGGAACCAACGCACACGGGCAGCTTGGTCACGGTGATATAGTAGACAGACCAACACCCACTATCATTGAACTGCTTGAGGGAATTGGCTCTGTGGTCCAAGTTGCTGCCGGGCCCAGTTATGTTCTGGCTGTCACTGGTAATGGTGTGGTTTACTCATTTGGTTCTGGCTCTAATTTCTGTCTTGGCCATGGAGAGCAGCATGATGAGTTCCAGCCACGTGCTATCCAAACATTCATAAGGAAGGGTATCCATGTTGTCCGTGTCTCTGCTGGGGATGAGCATGCCGTGGCACTGGATTCTAGTGGATTTGTGAGTCCCTGCACTCGCTATAAATTTGTGCTTCAAAATTTGATTCTTGGTTCTTAATTCTTGTGCTATCTTTGACCAACTTTATGTCATGTCGATTGTAGGTATACACTTGGGGAAAAGGTTATTGTGGAGCATTAGGACATGGAGATGAGATTGACAAGACCCTCCCTGAACTCTTGAGCAGCCTTAAGAACTGCCTCTGTGTGCAGGTTGGGTTATGTTTTTCCTGTTTGAAAAATCAAGTGTATTTTCTTGATTTTCCTTGCTTGAATATTATATACATATAATAGATATAGCAAGAATCCATATCCAATTCACGATAACATGAACTGCATAACTAGTGGTGTTTTAAATGAAAATTAGTTAGAAAGCATTTTTAATGAGAAGCTCTTAATTTTAGTTCATAATTCCTCAAAATGTGAATATATTTACATCCTTGGTAGATTTTCTAATAATTCCTTTTCTATATTCTATGTGTACTGAAAATATGAAATACTTTAACAAAATAATTGCACAATCTAAAAAATAAATAAAAAAAATAAAAACCATTTTTATTTCCTAGATGTTCTTATTCTGGTGGATATTCTGTTTCCTAAAGCATTGAAATCTTTGCACATCACTTATTACATCAAATTTTGAAGCTATAGGTGAGTGTTTTTGCCTATATGCCCAAGAAGATTGGAAATCCTTACAATCTTTGATTATGTTTGATTTTGCCTTTGATCATTTCATATAATAGCGGATATACTTACCTTTATTTCCCTGAATATAATTGTGTACTTCCCCACAATAGTATGTTTTAAGTTTTAACTCCCAAGAGTGCGACATTTTTTAGTTTCATAGGTTGTTCAGAGTGGAAAAAAGAGGTGTATCAGTTGATAACTTGGCATTTCAATGAGAAAGGCTCCCCTCATATCGTGAGATTGTCAGTTGAGTAACATTATGTTCTTCATTTTATCTGCATTTACAGCCTGTTATGGTAGAATTGCACATGGATTGTTGTTATTGGGAGTTTAAGCATCAGTTTTTCCTCATTTATGTGTACTTTTTCATGGACAGAAATAGATACCTTGAGGCTGCAATCAGTCTTCTTTTTAAGCTGAACAGTGGATTGTAGTTGCTGAATAAAACAAAGCATGCTATCGTATTCCTTTTTCTGCTTGTTACGTGTGAATTTGTACACAATAACGTGTATGCAACTTTTCACCATAGTTGAAAGTTTGACAGCAGTGAGGCTCACGAATGATTTCTCCTTTGCATAGGTTTGTGCAAGAAAAAGAAAATCCTTTGTTTTGGTTGATGGTGGAGCTGTTTACGGCTTTGGGTGGATGGGTTTTGGCAGCCTTGGGTTTCTGGATAGGGGAGTATCTGACAAAGTGCTGAGACCTAGAATCCTCGATTCCTTAAGGCCCCACACTGTTTCTCAGATCAGCACCGGTCTCTATCATACCGTTGCCATTACTAACCAAGGCCGGATATTTGGATTTGGTGATAATGAAAGAGCACAACTTGGGCATGACACACATAGAACATGCCTTGAACCAACTGAAATTTTTGTCGGGAAAACGGGCAATGAGACAGCTCTTGTTGCCGGTACTAAGTAACTGGCTTTCTGCAATATGTTCTATGTAAGGCTTACGATCTTTTTTCCTCTAGCGAGTAAGTAGAGTTTCTATTTTTCAGGATATGTGTAACTGTAATTGAGTACATAAGTTAAAGTTGGCGCCTGCAGTTTCAGCAAATGACATTATTCCCTTGTGATTGGGAGCTTTGTTGTGAAGACATTTAACTGCTTGGAGTTGATGGATTCAATTCATATGTTGCTCTTCCACTTGTTTCATTGCTGTTATTTCTCCTTGGAATGGTCAAATCATGTTTGCACAGCCAACGACTTTTAGTGAGACGTATTGGCTTATTTTCCTCTTAAGATCGTCACTCTTGTACATTTAGGTACTGGATGATCCTGAAACTGTATAAAGACGAAGCAGTACTCATTAACTTGAGCCATAGCCAAGAGGCCTAAGCATCTTTTGGTTTATGTAGTCACTTTGGAACAGGGAAGTCTACAATTCTATTCTCTGTGAGGTAAAACATTAGGCCAACTTTGTTTTTCATCAAAGTGATTATGTGCCATACAAATTAACTGCAACATGACTTGTGTCTTAAACAAGCATTCGCCAATTTCGAGACCACCCTGTGCTCATCAAAATTGTGATGAGTGAGGAGATACGGTAATTACGCTGTGCTCTTTACATGGTTTTAGACCAAGATTGACCCTGTTCCGAATAGTTATTACAATGATATTATTTTCCTTTAATGTTTGGTTGGTAAGAAATGGTGGGAAATCTGGACTCTCTTTTTGTGGATTTGTAGTCGTTATGCAAACAGCATATGCACTAGACACCGAAGAAAATTATCGGTCGTCCTCTCTCTGTTTGTAAGGAAAAAGACATGATAATATGCTTGCTTCTCTATTTTGCAAAAATACAAAGATACACCAGCCCAAGGAGTCTTAATACAATGTGATTAAAGAAGACCCCTTCCAGCTGCTATGAAAGGTACCCCATGTTTCTGTTTCCTGTCTCTTTCAAAACTGTAACACATCCACCAGAAATGATCATACAATTTAAGATCACCACAATAGGGTTGGATGTTTTGCTTGAAATTTGCAAACGTTTGCTTAAAATGGCTGCAGAAATTATTGCATACTATTCTTGAGACTGTCCCTTTTGTACAATGTAGGATTCCTCTTCTAAATCAAGTTCCAAGTGGTAACTAAATGAGATTGACACAATATCTACCAAAGGGATTTCAGTTTCGTGCAGGATTACACTACGATCAATCTCACTCGTTAAACCAGGTTTGTTGTCCAAACATATAGGTGAACTGCAAGGAGACCGGACATAATAGGAAAACAAACAACAGTCTATTATATCCCTAATGTTCCATAACTCCATATCTGTCAAAAATCATGTTGAAATCGGAATTCCTGTAATTGTGTTTCTGAATCTCTAAACACTTGTTCATAACGTTGAAACCTGAGCTCACCAATCATCTTGATGCCTAATGCTCATTGAAAAATTCGTCCTTTTGGGAGAGCAAACAAATCTTCTTCTGCCATGTAGGTTTATAGCATAGTTCAGGTAATCTGATTTAATTTGGTTTGGATAGAGACATCTGATCCCAAGTTTTAGTGATCCTCTCTTTCGGTCAAACATACCATCATCCCTGCAAAATTTAGTCCTTGGCAACTGAAATATGTTTAATATTAACACAATACCAATATACAGAAGTGGGATTGTGTATATCATGATGTCTATTTTGTTGGCGTTTGGTTCTATCTTTCAATAAAGCGAGTGAAAGGACCAGTAAAATTCTTACAAAAAGTTAATTGGGGAACTGTTTCTTTATTTAAAACAGAGTTTTATTATGCATTAAAGATAAAAGACAATTAGTTAGATAAGCACATCATTACACCGCATGATTTACACTAACCACACACTTTCACTTTTACTTGGACAACTCCACTATTTTTGTCTTCTAATGACATCCATCGTACAGTTGCCGCCCTGAAATTGAAATGCTCCAGCATGGGGGGCTGTTTATGAGCAAGCCTCTTCTGCCCTCCTTCTCCATCCCCTGCGAACCTTCCTCTATTTTCCAGAGAATCGCCTTTCAAGAGGATTAAAGAATCTGTATTGGATCCAAGGAACTAAAGAAGTTTCCAAGCAAGCTGGAAGTGGTTAACTGCGAGAGAGGGATATTTCTAGGATTCGCTCTATAAGTACTGCTGTGAGCTGTCAATGGGGAAGGATATCAGAAATTGCGCAGGCTGTACAAGTCACATGCCTTTGGTTAACTACAACAACCTAATGCCAAGATTTCCACACATGACACGACATGAGCAAACCTTTGACTTGCAAAGGCAAGTGCCTTAATTAAGGATATGGAGACAAGAATCAGATATGTGTATCCCTGCCTTCCTGGCTTTTAATAATTAGCAGGAAAATAAACAGAAACACAGACGCGCACACACAATAGAAAACCTGCAAAACACTTGCGAAGACCAAATTGAAGTACCAGATTGGTTTATGATATACTACACAAAATGGCTACTTGATCCAATCTCAATTTAAGACTAAACGATGAAGATAAAGAGGACCAACACTTTACTACAAAAAGCTCATCATCTGTTTTAGGCAATAGATTTTAAGCTTTCCCTGAAAACTTTTAACATTGTAGAGAATGTGACAATTCCAACCAAGCTTCCATCACCCTCGGTAACCCATACGTAATTAACTCTGTGTGCAATTGCCTGAATCATTACTGCCACTAGTGAGCTCTCTGGATGACACACTATTGCCTCAGCACTTCGCGCCATCCTAGCCGAGTAACTAATGAACCTACTGTACTTCAGTGACCGGCTTCTCAATGTAGCCACCGGCGATTCCTCATCCGAGGACGACGTCAATGACGTGCACGAAGGATTCATTGAAGAGGCAGAATTTACAAACTGTCCAAGCATTAAATCCAATCCTTTTTCTTTGAGCCTCTCGATGACGACCTTAACAAGGTCCTCCGGGGGGCCACCGCAGTCAATGTAGGCCATAAGGTCGCCAGAGGAAAGGGTGGCGATTGCTGCAGCTACCGTCTCGTCACAGCAAGCTAACGTGTGGGGTGAGAGCTCTCCGATCAATACCCCCTCGTCGACCACTGCCACCGAAGTTTGGTCGACGAGAGAGCGAGCTACTGATGCAATTGCAGCTGATGCAGAGGAGTCGTACTCAGTGGTGATGGTGTTAGGATTGATAATGCCAAGACTGTCTATTGAGAACGCAGGAAGCGGAGAGAATAGTCCTATGGAGCCGAGGAGGAATCGAACTATGTCCTCTTGTGTTAGCCAGCAAAATTCACGGCCGTTTTTGTGAATTGTTGTGGGGTTGTTTCTTGGTAAAGTGAGTTTTTGGACTTGCTTTCTTCTTGAACTGAGCTTGGTCTTTATTGGTACCACCAGGTTTTGAGCTCCTTGGAGGATCAGATCAATTGCCTCTACTAAACTGAAAATAGTAATTATCAATTGTCAGTTCATTTGCAAGGAACAGAAGCAATAAAGATTGGAACTTTATTGGAAGTTGGTGTTCATTTCTCGTACATAGGTTCGATTGATGCCCAAATGTTTATTTCTACAGACTTTTTTGTTTGAAAAATATGAAAATCGAGATTAAGATCGAGGGTTACAGAGATATTTGGAAGTATGCAGGAATTTCGGGGGTCAAGAAAGTAAGAATTAAACAAGCAGTGATGTTGTCATTTCAAATAAAAAGACCGAGATCAAAAGATAAAGATAAACTTTTGAATTAAAAATTTTTAAAAAGCTGAAGTTTAAGATGGTGAAAATCCGGAAATTTGGTGTGATCAATACCTTGAAGATGGCTCCACATGCACTATAACTCCAGGAGTCTTAGGGAGGAGCACAGAGACAGGTGCCTTCAGAGCAGAGGAAGGTGACAACAAGTTGTCCTCTTTGCAAAGATAGCAAATCACATCCACCATGCACACTTTTCCAACACATCGACACGCATCGTGATCATCAAATCCATCATTCAGGGCCACAGTAGAAGTTGTGTTTGTCGAGTGATCGCAGCTCCAGACGCTCAAGAAGTTGTCGTCGGAGTTTTTGAGAGCGAAGAGAGAGTCGGCGATGGTGGCGGAGAGTGGAAGAGACCTCAGCGCAGGCTTGCCTAGACAGAGGTCAGATACAACGGGCAAAAGCAAGTTCACTGCCATGCAAGAACCAGAAAATGAGTTTGGAGTAAAAAGGTATGAGACGTGAGATTTAGAACTTGGAAGGGGAAGGGCGGTGATGGTGGTGTTGTGAATAGGTGAGGTATTATATAACACTTTTAGAGAAGAGTCCAAGGACGTGCGGGTCCATAGCTGCCGTTCGGGTTGATAATTTTTTTAACTTACAAATTCATGAATAACATAGGAAGTGCGTATGTATCGAGTAACGCTCGGAGATACAAGAAGGAAAGATATTACATATTTGTGCTAGACGGCGAGTCTTCAATCTCGAAAGGGAAGAGAAAAAGTACAGATTATAGCATTTGATTAGCACGAGACATATATTCAGTATTTTAATTTAATATGGTTTTTAATAATTACATTGTTTAATTTTATTAATTACTTCACCTTAAAAACTTTTATTAATATTCTCTAAATAAATTTTTACGTAAATTATGTGCTCAACCTGAATTATACTAAAGTTATGTTTTAAAAATTGCCCTAATATTAAGAGATTTAAAGTATGAATTAAAATATTTAATGATTATAAATTAAATAAAAACTAAAGATATTTTTATTTAAATGTGTGAAATATTCTTGCTCAATAACTAAATTCTTTTTATGGCCTTTCCAAATTTCTTAGAATAAAAAATATAAACAATAAAATCAAATCTCCTTAGACCTCATGGTTAAAGTTATTGCATTTCAATAAATTTCTTAAATCTTCTATTTTCTGTCTAACGCTGTTACTTTAATCCAAACAAGAAGAGAGAAGATAGTTTTCAATTATTTTGAGCATCTTTAAATTAATCCACTATCTTAATTGTCTTGCTCGAGGTGATAATTAGTCAAGTTGGACTCTAGTTTTTTATAGTCTAAACTTGATCCACCCCATTTTTAGCCTATTGTAATTCAAAAAATTCGATTTATAAAAATAGTTCGGAAAAAATGAACACGATCTTAAACATTAGCAAGTTGCAATCCATGTGTCTAAATAAAAATTATCATTTCAATATTGAACATGGTCTCGAACATAAACATATTATATCTTGTATTCATCTTTGGAAAAAAAAATACTAAATTTAGATTACAAGAAGAGACAAGATCAAGAATGTTATGGTGAGACAAATTGAGAGTAACTAACATTGATGGTAAATTAAAAGAGACAAAATTTAGGTGGTTCGGACTTATAAGGAGGAGACATTCTAACATCCGAGTAAAGAGATACGAGAAAATTGTGTATTGGGATTGTAAAAGAAGAAGATAAAGACTTGAGAAAAATTGATGGTAAGTAATCAAGCATGATATGGCTCTACTAGAGCTTACACAAGACTTGACCCTTAATAGAAAACTTTGCGAACTAAGATACAATTAAAAGATCTTATATAAAAAGATTCTTCTCTTTTTATAAATCTTTTGAACTTTTTCCTTCAATTTATTGTAGCTTGTATCAAGCTTAAATACTTTTGTTTGTATTATTTGCTCCTTTAGCCCCTCTTTTAAACATTTGCTTATTTGTTTTACTTATACGTCTTCTTTTATGCTTGTTTATTTATTTACTTATTTTATTTTATTTTATAATTTACCATTTAATCTTTATTTTATTCTATTCTATTCTAAATTTCTTTTTTTAATTATTATTTTGTGTGCAATTATATACATATACACGTGTACACACACAAATATATATACAGGCCTTTGTTTTTTGCAAACTATTTCAAAAAATTTTTTCCTTCTTGTGGGATTTATAAAAGTTAGGGGTAAGATTTCATACTTCTATGCCTTCTTAGACTCCGTATCTCAGTAGAATTTTGATTGAGATATTATTTTTGTAGTTTTGAACAATTTCAACATGGGCATGTTGTAGTTCATATTCATATCTATATAAAAAACTTCCATAACAATGTTGAATACAAAGGCCTGTTCTAGGCTACGTTCATGTATGGAAGAAAAATTGTCAATACACATATAATCTAAACTGAGATTGCATGACTATTTTTCTTCATCTAATTATAAGGAAAATCTACTTACTAATATAACAAACGACAATTACCCTTTTGCCAACAATTTTCACTTGAACCTATATATTTTGTTGAAGATTATAATATCGATACATCATTTACAATTACCTGTTAATTTTTGTTATAGTTAAAATCATTAATACTTGACCACTTTGTACACAATTTTAAATATTATTATCCAAATCATATGGAATTATGCAACAATTAATTAAATGAATACATGATAATTAAAAAAATAGATATACCTTCATCATTGAACATTTCTTTCGAATAAATTTCCAAAATGATGAATAGACTCTTCTATAAAAATTAAAATATAATATCATATGATGAAACTAACATATTATAAAGTATAGAGTTTATCTTGAATATTTTTTAGTACATAACTAACCTCTAGCATATATTAAGACTTAAATTTTTTGGATAAAGTCAACAATGAAGAAGGTTCATTATCCGATCACCAATACTAAAACTAATTTTAAAAGCAACTGTAAATATAGATATAACTAACAAATTTCATGCAATTATTTATATAATTAAATATTAAGCTTCATTCAACTTTCACAATATTAATATATCAAAATGTTCATTAGTTGTAGCACTAATATCAATTTATGGATAATTGTCCAATTTTATTATACTAAATGAAATCTTAGTCCTTTTTTACTGTTGGACTTCGTTTCCGGAGTCCAACTTTCGGAAACATAAAACTTTGTGCTTGAAACCTTGAAGGTCATTTGCTGTCATTTCACAATGGTGGTGAGCGCACACTAATCAATCATCAAAATCATAAGTTGAACTCTT
>JANVCL010000214.1:41886258-41911574 GCA_026546855.1 Erythroxylum incrassatum | reverse complement strand
TTAGCATAAATAATTTTATTATAAAATAAAATATAGTTAAAATTAATAAAAGTGTTTTTTATTTTTATATTGCCAAATATTCTATTGTATGAAGCTCTTTTAAAAAAGTTATTTTTTTAATTGACAGTAAAACAGTCAACTGGCTTTTTAAAAAAGCTCTTATCAGAAAAGCTCTATTAACAAAAACTCTACTGATAAAAGCCCATCCAAATAGGCACTAAAAACATTTAGAAGATTACACCTAAGAAATAGGTGTATCCGTCCCTATATCCCTTTCTAAAAGCAATATTGAAGATTACAGGATCATGTTTAAACCCTTTGTCTTTTCTTAAAAAAGTTAAGCAAATGCAGTGTTAGATGCGAATTGGAATACATTCATATTCTAGGCCATATGAATCAACCTTTCTACAGTCAATACCGAGTTCAGTTATCCAACATATGGACAAATCCATAGAACACAACATCAAACAAAGACAGCAGAGATAAATTCCATACAACACAACCCAGAAAATGTTACGGCCAAATACATTTCAGATCAACCAAGAATAAAATGTTAACAACTTACATCCAGAAATCAATTGACCTTTGAGCACAGTAGATCCACAGACATGGAGATGAACAGACGGCGACTAGGTAAGCAACAGACGGCGACGCAAGACACAACCGACGGCAAGAAGGAAAAAGGAACGAACACACGGTGGTGAGAAGGGACGAACGACGAGAACAAACCTATGGCATGACAACGAACCACCACAGAGAAAGAACCGACGGCACGACAGAGAAAAAACACAGAAGGTGAAAATGAGGACTGGGGGGTCGGGGTAAGGGGGAAAGTGATAACGAAAATGACGTCGTCTTGTAACGACGTCATTTTTTATTTCAGTCAACTTTCAAAGTTCGAATGACAAAAACAAGGTTGTTTAACATAAACTTCACTGACAGACTACAATACCGTTGGTAAGGTTTTCTTCCGATTCGACAACATTTGGTGAAGTACATGAAGTAAGCGGGAAACCAATGACGAAAACGATGTCGTTACACTTTAGTATTCCATCAGTAAATACCTATTCGACAACGATGATTTCCCTTCATATTTAGCGACGGGTATTAGTACCGATGCTAAATGAAAATTTTTCTATCAACTTTACCAACGGAAATGGATTTTTCGTTGGTAATTTCTAGCGGTTTATTTTCCGCCGATAAGTTTCCGTCGCTACTTCCTCATTTTCTTGCAGTGATAAGAGACATAAGCCTCAGTCATATACAAAGAATACACACTGAAAATTCGCAGAACACATTATTGTAAGCAATAGATGAGGATGATAGAGATAAAGTGATAGTTTTAAAGCTACTAGTACTTATCTGAGGGTACTGAAGAGAGTTCATAGACTCTTTGCAAGTGTTTTAGAAAATACTCAATCTCTTGTAAACTTACTCTTTTCTTGATACTAGTAAAACCATAAGTGTGAGATCCTTAGACGTAGATAGCTTTTAATCTATCGAATCAAGTAAAAATAGTGCTCTTTACTTTTCTGCAATCTTTACTTCCTGCAAATCAAAACCTTCTTTATTAGTCTTTGATTGAAAAGATAAAAGTACAACACAAAGAACCTAACAATCTAGTTTTAAAAAATTGTCCAGTAAAGTGCAACCTGTCACAAGGGTTTTTCTTGGACTCAAACTTTCAACGCAAGTCGCACCCACCTTCGTGCAACAATTCCACTTATGTCCATTTAAGCAAGATTCAGCCTTCTCACGTGAATGACACCGAACAATTCCATTAGCCCTCGAACACCTCACGCGCTTATAAGTATTTAAAGTGTTTCTCACACACACAAAAATAACACAAGTGTAACAAAGTAAAGAAAGCTACAAGAGTTTTAAATATAGCCAAAGCTACTCTTCCATTAACTCTCAACAAAATGTTAACAAAAGACACGAGTACCTCCTGCTTAAAATACTCAAGAAACTCCCTACTCGAAGCATGGCCTTAGCCCTTCGTAGAATTAGAGGAGCTTACCTTAGTTTCCTTCATCGCTCAAAAGTTCACTTAGGCATCAGCGACGGCAATTGCCCCAACCACATCCTTCACATTTTGCCTCCGCAACTCCATTTGTACCCACGATTGTAACCCGGACCAAAAGTTGAAGAGCTTGTCCTCGTCTAACATGTTTCAATATCAAGTAATAGAGAACCAAAAGATTTTACATAATCTCTTACTGACCCTTCTTGTTTCAGATTCTTCAAGGCATCCTTCGCAAGCCATGAAGTATTCATGGTAAGAAATTGATCCTTCAACTCCTTCTTTATGAGTTCCTATGTATTTACAGGAGTTTTACCCGCGAGAATATCCGCAAAGGTCCTCGTCCTCCACCAACGCTTGGCATTCCTATCCAAGTACATAGCCGTCAAATTGACCTTCTCAGCATCAGATACCCTAGCAGCTGTAAAGTACTGCTCCATATCCCATAAGAAATCCTCCAACACCTTAGTGTCCCGCACGCCTTCGAACACCCTAGGTTGACGTATCTTTATAGAAGAAAGTTGTAGTGTTGATCTTTCACCTCGTTCGACATTTATCGTTGCAACGACACACCTCAGCACTGTGATCTCGAACCGGGCCTCCTCTTGTACCTTTAACACATCTGCCATCTGTTGTTGCAACTGTTGGATTCGCGCCTCCATCATCCCGAAACGAGTATTATGAGACATGACTTCTTCCTCCCCTTGAGGAATTGGTCTAATGAGTGCCTCTACCCTAGACATCCATTCTGTCAAGTTGTCTATTGCCATTTTGAAAGTTGGCTATGATACCAGCTGTCACAAAGGTTTTCCTTAGACTCAAACTTTCACTGCAAGTCGCGCCTACCTTCGTGCGGCAATCCCGCTTAAGCAAGATTCAACCTTTGTGAACCTTCTCATGTGAATGCCGCCAAATAATTCCGTTGGCCCTCGAACACCTCACACGCACACAAGTATTTAAAGTGTTTCTTACACACACAAAAAGAACACAAGTATAACAGAGCAAAGAAAGCAACAAGAGTTTTAAATATAACCGAAGCTACTCTTTCATTAACTCTCAACAAAATGTCAACAAAAATACATGAGTACCTCCTACTCGAAATACTCAAGGAACTCCCTACTCGAAGCCCTTACAATGAGAACTCTCCCCCAAAAGCTCTCAACTCTCAAATCTCTCTCTTCTGAGTGATTTCTCTTAATAATGAGTGAATGAATAAGTCTCAACTCTAATAAGCTATTTATAGGCTCCTTCAGATGACTAAGAGTCCTAATAGAACTCTACTAGCTAAGATCACATATCTTATTTTATAAGATTAAGTTACATCGCATTTAAAAGATTACTTTATCTAGGAATGATTATCCTTATCCACGAAGATCTCCTTTATCTTCAGATGATCCTTCCATGTGATCTTTATCTCTTAAAGATGATGTTCATCCACTATGATCTTATCTGTCATGTCATCATGTGACACATTATTCACAATTGCCATGTCATTGTTGATGTGTTTTCACAGTCACCAAAAAACTCAGAAATTTCACCATTGACTACTTATTCATCATCTTCTTGTATGCTTAAACTTGATTAATGTCTCCTTAATATAAAAGAGTATCTTTGAAGAAGTCTTAGCAGGGTCCAGTATAAGTTTACTTCCAGATGAAACCAAAAAACTCAGAAATTTCACCATTAGCTCCTCATTCATCATCTTCTTACACCAAAAAACTCAGAAATTTCACCATTGACTACTCATTCATCATCTTTTTGCACGTTTAAACTTGATTAATGTCTCCTTAATATAAAGGAGTACCTTTGAAGAAGTCTTAGCAGGGTCCAATACAAGTTTACTTCCAGATGAAACCAAAAACTCAGAAATTTCACCATTGACTCCTCATTCGTCATCTTCTTGCACGCTTAAACTTGATTAATGTCTCCTTAATATGTGTGAAATAATATGTCTCGATTGTTTCTAATTTTATTGCATGCACTTACTTTTAAGTAACCGTTTCACTACAATAGCTTAAGCTATTGTGTGAGGCCAACCTAATTGATTTTATATATTCACTAACACACCCCTCAAGTGAAAGCCCTTTGGGTTTGAAACTTGCACAGGCTCACTCTACCTTGTGCTAAATAATAAGTGGGTTGTAGGATTTGAACTCACGACCACTTGGTCACAAAGGCTTTGATACCATGTTAAGAATTTACAATAGGCCTACCGGCTCCCACGAGAAGGAAAATTAGATCACATACAAGTCTAAGTGAGGCTCCATTCTAAAACCAATTGGTGATAGATGGAGTAGCCCACTAGACTTAAATGTTGGTCTTCTTTCCTCTCTTTCTCCAAGATGGGACAAACTCCTACTCTTATATTTCAACACACACCCCTCACGTGTGAATCTAACACGTAACATAATCTATCATTTTGAGGTGTTAACGACTAACATAAGAACAGAGTGTAGAGTCTACTATCAAGAATTGGGCTTGAGTCAACTATTGTCCAAATAACTAGAACTAGTTGTTTGGATAGTTGACCCGTACCACTTATAAACCCTTTAACATTTTCATGTCTAGGCAATATGGGACACTCTAACACTCCCCCTCAAGTGCAACTGGGGCTAGACATTTAGTTGTCACTTGAAATATACACAGTGGTAACCAGACCGGGCCGCTGGGACTGGACATTCAGATAGACAACTGAAATATTAATAATCCAGACCAAACCTTCTCTGATACCATATTAAATTTTTAATATGGGCAGAGTGTAGAGTCCACTATCAAGAATTGGGCTTGAGTCAACTATTGTTCAAATAACTAGAATTAGTTGTTTGGATAGTTGACCCTTACCACTTATAAACCCTTTAACATTTTCATGTCTAGGCAATATAGGACACTCTAACATTGTAAACATCTAAAGATTGGTGTTAGCTACAATAGACACGATTTGTCATCTCACAATAAAAGGATGTGATCCATCTAAAATTCATTAAAATCACTGAAGTTGCTTAGATTTTCAAAGCAGAAAAAGAGTCAAACCTACAATTTAAAATTTGTCTCGTAGCCAAAATGTTGCGACTCTGTGATTTTATCAATATAATCACAACGTAGAATGTTTTCACAAGACATTCATTGAGTGTTGCCTTTGAAAGCAAAAGATCCAAATTAATTATGTAGCATTGCATTACACATATCAACAATGACAGTTATGGTGGCCAATATTTGTCTAGTTTAGCCTAAAGTCAATAGAATTGCCAAAGTTGATTGTATTCTTTTTGGTAAAATTTGAACTTTTTATTCAGGCTTCACTTAGAAGCTTAAATTTAAGTTATTTGATTTGACTCGAAGCTTAAAGCTTGAATATAACAAATAAAACGATATCGTTTTTAAATTTTAAATTAAAAGAATCAAGCTTAACTTAATTACAATTGTGCTTTAGCTCGAATTAAGAGCCTCAAGTTGGATTAAACCTAAACTCAAACATAAATATTCAGGTCAAGCTTAGGCTTCCAGCCTAATGACAATGGCAAGCGGCCTACGAGCTTCTTGAGCTTCTTAGGCTGACGAGATGTATTTTTTAAGAGAGAATCAGGTATGTAAGGTGATAGGAATATGTTTCAATCTTTTAATGTTTCGACCATTCAAATAACAAAAAAAATTATTATTATTTTAATTTAATAAAATATTGTCATTTTTAACTAACAAAGTCATGTTCTTTCCAAAAAAAAAATCGAATTCAAATTCAACAAGAAGATCGATTTTTTTTTGCTTTAAGTCCAAAATCGACCATCTCAAACTTTATCCATTAACTGTAGGTCAGATTACTATATTTGAGAGAACTAAGACTTCCTGCTATTCTCCATTGGTTAGAATAGCCAATTTTCCTTGTTAAATCCAACGTCAGTTTGAAAGTTCTTTCTTCCCTGGAGTGTTTGAACTTGTTAGATATAGTATTTGATCAAGAAAAATGACGAACCTTTTACTGTGCATGACGTAAGGGAATTGGACTATGTTTAAACTTTTTTATATACTAAACATTTTTGAATATTTTTTTTATTCCATAGCTTGATAGCATAGTAGTTGTTTGGACATGTTTCTCGTAACACGTAAATTATCGCGTAAGAAATCTAACCCAACGACCTTTTTCTTCTTTCTTAAGTGTAAGTCTTCGACAAGATTTATGGGCTTTCAACTTGGTATCTCAAAATAGGTGTATGGGGCAGTAGGATTAACATACCTTTAGTAATTAAAGACTAGGTAAGTAAGATTTGGCAACTTATCAAATACTCAAGGATCCGGACTCCACCAGGTATACCCTGTTATTTTTACTTAGTTTTATGTTTAGTATAAATTATTTTCACATAATAATTTTCCGTGTTAATTTTATTCATTCTCTCAGTAATCTACATCATTCTTATATTGTCTCATTTGTATGTGAATATACCAGAAACAGCCTCTTTATTATGTAAAGGTAAGGTTGCGCACTATCAAATCTCCCTAGATCTTGTTTTATTGCGAGACTTCAAACTGAGTGTGATGATAATAATAATGATAAAGAGCTTGACAGACAAATTAGCAAAATTGTTATGCTTATGCGCATAAACAAAAGTAACATTTTTATTTGATCATGATTTATATAGCTCCTTAATTTTCATTATTATAGATTGAAAACATATCGTTTTTGTTTTAATGTAAATGAATTTTATTATGCATACATTTTTAATATACACTTCACTACTTGGTTTATTTTATAAATAAATGTGTATGTAACTAATATGCTTTTTGTCATTTTTATACTCTTAGCATCTGTACGATTTACTAAATGCCCCTTTCATATCCACTATCTTAATGTATAAAGTACAAAATTAGTTAATGGGAAAGCGGGCCTTACTAATGAATCATCAGTAATAAAGTTACCTTTCATCATATGGAGTTATTAAAATATAAAAATGTGGCAATCAATTCATTTCACTTTAACCCTTTTTAATTGGATTTATCAGTGAAAGTGAAATTTGACTCCTCAGACCTTCCCCAGTTGCCGCCCACCTACTTTATCCTTATCACTAGAATATAATTTTTATGTTGTGTTTCTTACATAACTGATAGGGCTACAAGGTAAATTAAGAATAATGTAATATATTCATAATTTAACCAAACTGTTGGCTTTGGGTCTCCATCCCATTTATTGAATGCAGATGAGGTTTGATGATTGGGTAACGCTACTATGTCTATATGTGAATGAGAGCTCCAAGATTGTAAAATAAGAATCTTTTCAATTTGATATTGACATAACTGCAATCAGTGCTGAAGATGTAATATATATACATATGCATGAAATGAATTCGCATTAAACACAACTTCTGTGTATTAGATTAGGGGAAAAAAATATTTCCATCTTTGCAAATAATTATCAAAAAGATCTTTTGGCTTAATAATCTATAAGATAGTTTCATTTTGATTGTAAAAGGTTTTTGGAAGTTGGTATATATCTTCCTGTATCAATTTCTTAAGCGTAACTGAATCTTTAATTTTGATCAAAATCAAAGATGAATTTCCTGTATCAATTTCTTAAGGTTCCTGTTTATTAAAATAATCCATTGCAAAATGAAATGATACTTGTTGTTTTCCTAAACTAAACAGAGACGAAATTGAAAATGATTCATTCTTCTTTTGTTCAAGTCCTCAGTGAGAAAGGACGTGAGGTGGGATCATTATCAGTCATGTAGTGAAGATGCTATCAATGACAAAACTCTAAGGGATAGAACTGTTTTTTTCACGACAGTCTCACTAATCTGTGCATTGTTCGGCTGATCATTCATTCATTGGCGCAGCCATGACCTACGGCTCGATTGCTGATATAATTATTACCCCCAAATCGAGCAATTCGTTTTCTTTTACTTGGAAGATCAACGGCCACTCGTTTCTTGATAGTGTTTGGCCTTCTAGTGCTAATTATAACTATTGTTACAGTTGTTGATGTTACAACCGCACAACTATGGCCACCAATCATAGCATTACTTATACAATAATCCTTTCTCAATTTTTCTTCATCACTTCAAAACATTGATGTATACTGAATTTGTTATTGGGCTGGTCTTAACTCGGTAAATTCGTGAAATAATTGATAGAAAGTTAAGAATCTTTCTAATAAAGATACAAGGATATGTAAACAGACCACTAATTGTATTTAAAAATAGTGATTATGAAAACTACCTTGGATTATCCCTTTTTATATAAATAATCTTTCAAGAAGTCTGGTTGAACAGAGAGTATCCTTCTTAGAGATCGATTTCAACCTCTATTAAGTAGTTTAGTTGATCTTTCATAAAAAATTGGGATAAATTCTATTGTAATCAAACTTTCCCTTTATTAGGACCTTTTAGTAGGCTTGAAGTCTCTTAGGCCTAATTCATACATTTGTTAGGGATGTATCATTTTTCTCTTAGTTTTCTTTTTCTTTTTATCAAAACTTATATTCTCGAGAATGAAATTTTCAATATTCAAGTATGCAAAGATGTTTCACTTGATTGAGAGATCTTTCAGTCCACTCCACAACTTTTTGGTAATTGCTAAACAATATGCACCATAAGTTTGCAACAAATAGGCCAAGCCAATCCAAAATGATTTGAAAATGTTAACAATAATAAATTATAATAGACCTGTTAGAGGCAAACCCAAAAGTGTCCGAACACCTATTTTCAATCACCATAAGTAGGTCGACTAACATCATATTGGCAAGTGTTGTTTGCTACCTGTCCTTGACTCCCTTAAGCATATAAAACAGGGTAACGATTTAGTAGGAATCCTCCTCTGGACGTCTCATTAAGAATATTCTCTAAAATATTTCCTTATGGAACACAATTGTCATCGAGACACTCTTGCTACCAATATTAAAGTAAAACATCGTTTAGTCCCAATCGTTGATTTATGCCAATCTCAACTATCTATCCCACTATTATCTCACTTTTGCAATCTTTAGAGAGTCGTCAGAGAGAGAAGATACCCTTACCTTCAACTGTTTGTTTATCTTCTTGAGACAATTTCAACATTGATGTGGTCTATAAACCTATCTTTTTTTTCAATATGTAAGTGTACATATATTATTATTTTTCTAATATATGGAGAGAATAGGGATGATATAAGTAGCTTGAAGATCAAAGCCAAAACCTACGGTAGTTCTAGCTTAAGTATCTATAATGATGTGGGATTAATAGGCTAAAATTAAAGAGCCACAACCTTGTGTCCTCCCCATCTCTGTATCATTCATTACAATTGTCCCTCTTTTCATAGTATCATATGAATTTGGCTTAATTAGGTTTGGAAAAAGGCTCCATCTCTGAAACTCATCATCAGATTCTATACTTGGGGATTTTGACATTATATCCTACTAAGTTGCACTGAATTTAAGATGAGGAAAAAAGATCCATATCTTTGTGGAAATGTTGATATGGTTTCCCTATAAGGATAAGCGAGTATGTACCCCAATCCTGATATATGAAGCTTTATTATGATGCCTTTTAGTTTGGACTTTGTTTATCAAGAATAGTAGGGATAATATGAGTAACTTAAGGAGCAAAAACAATAACTCTAGTAGTTCTAGCTCAGGTAACTATAGCAATGTAGGATCAATAGTTTGAAATAATATGATGCCACATTTATATCTATGAACCTGACTTAATTAGGTCTAGTAAAGGCTTTGTTTCTAAAATTTGTAATCAATTGTCATATGTGACATTTGGGCAAAATTTGAAGTGCACATACACCTTAATAAGTTTTGTAAAGCTGAATTCGAGAAGATGAGGGAGAAGTTTCATGTCTCTAAAAAGATCTCGCTTAGGTTTTTCCTAAGGCAATGAATGAGTGTGTTATCATAAGCTTGGTTATGTGAAGCTTTACTATGATACCTTTAAGTGTGCACTTTGATTCCCTCTCTGTCCTACTATAAAAGAGATATAAATATGATAAGCTTAAGTCCTAATCATTTATATCTATAGATATAGAGTTTGTTAACTAGATTTATCGCTACCTTCCATATAAGTGGAATGCCCCTAACGTCAAATTACTTAAGTTTATGCATTAATGCAGACATATGGGGAAACAAAATCGATGGTATAACTTAAGTGTCAAGCAAGGCTACCAATTGTTTACAGTTCTAAAATGATTACACTACTAAAAGAAGAAGTTTCTCTTCATGTAAAACCTAACATATCTGTGGACCTTTAGGGTTATATAGAGAGGCTTATATAAGATGTTTTCTTAATAGGATAAGAGCAATACATAGAAGTTCATATTTCCAACCATCCTTTTTTTTCACATCAAAATGAACTTTTGTGCTTTTAAAACATGATTAATTCAACAATATCTCGTAGAGAAAAGCATCATTTTAGATTTCTTTACTCAATAATATCTTGTAGAGAAAAGCATCCTTTTAGATTTCTTTACTTTATTCTTTATCGCATAATGCTTTCAAATATCATATTAACATTTATGTTACATTTTTAGTAACTACAAATGCCCAAAAAATGTCAATAAAGGTTAAGTTAGTAAATAAGAAAGGTATTTAGTGTCATCTTCTAGTGAAAATTAAAAACAAAGGGTGGCGTATGGTGATGAGATCACTATCATCAAACCAACTCTCCTTATTGTATCCACCTCTCTTTCCATGCCTTCTCAACCTCTGCTTCTTTGTTCTATAGTTGCACGCCATGTTCCAAGCATACATGTTAGAGAAGAAGTATGTTGCCTTCCTAAATTTAACTTGAATAAGGAATATAACACTTTTGGTAAGATTAAAAGCATGTATGAGTTAGTCTATAAAATGGTTCTCCCCAAGGATAGACAAAGTTTGGAGGATATGCCTATCAACCACTTACACATATTTTCTAAAAGGCATCTCTCAAGGTAAGTGTAGTTAGAATTTCATGTTCTTCACTTTTGTATTAGGCATGGATATGTATTATGTTTCTTAAGTTGTTATCTTCGTGGTCATGTATTGTGAAAGATTCTACAAAGAACTTGAAAGGCCAATCAAGGATTAAGAAGAGGTTAAAAGCACATCTTTAAAAGCTTGTGACAACCTTAAGTCACATAGTAAGGAGTAGAAAATTATTAAGGAGCACCTGTTTAAAGGTCTCGAAGAGCTTGATAAGAAGAACATAATGCTAAATAATGAGAACATAGACTTGAAGGTTGAAAAGCTGAACTTTAGATGCAAGTGCATAAAATGTGAGGACATAACATTAAGTTTGACCTTATTCGACTGGGAATAATGATAATCTCATTAATGTAACAACAATAGTGGTCAAGGCCTGTAGGAAGATTGTGTATAAGAACTTTTCAAATTTATTATTTGTAGACTTAGATATTATTGATGCATCTAGTGAACATGAGTCCATTTAAATTGAAGAGCTTGGTAAGTTTTATGAAGTTGATAAGGACATCAAGGTAATTTTTCCTGGTGGAAATTGATCAACTCTTAACCCTCCATCCTTTGACGAGGCACCTCTCTCCATCTAGGCCACTTATGTCCTTTTTATTTTGTTTCTCTAAGATATATCTCTATTGCATGTATGAATGTAAATTACAAATGCTTAGACATATTTAGTCCATTTATTCATATTTTTATGAAAATTTGCTTTCTTTAATATTTTTTAGACCTAATTTTTATGAAGTGGTTAAATAACTCTTATATTAAGCATATTCAAAATTTTTAGTAGACTTATAAGTCTAGCCCCAATGTTTTCAATAATTTTTAAGAAAATGAAAATAACATGTCTATGGAGTCTAACTCTAATACCTTAATCAATTTTGAACAAAAAATGATTATGATACAATGTGGAGTCTAACTTTAATACCTTAATTAATTTTGAACAGAAAATGAATATGATAAGTCGATGGAGTTTAGCACTAATGCCTTAATCAATTTTTAACTAAAAATAAAAATGTCAAGCATATGGAATATAACTCGAATGCCTTTATCAGTTTTAAATAAAAATGAACATGGCATTTAAACCATATCCAATGCAATAATTAAATTTTAAAGAAAATGAATAAGACATGTATATGGAATATAACTCTAATTCCTTAAATAATTTATAAAGAAAATTAATGTCAATTTGAAAGGTACAAGAAATCAATCTCTTTTACTCCATTTAAGTTGACATAACAAAGAACATAAACTTGATAGGTTTGAGTAGTTTGACTCCTTTACCTTGAGAAAATTGGTAAAGTTTAAACTTGAATTTAGCAGGTCTAAAATTGGAAAATTTCTAATATGAACTTGACAAACGTAAGGATTCATACTCCTTTGCTTTAAATAATTTAGAAAGAAAAATATATATTTAAACTTGGCAGGTTTGATGGAGTTTAACTCCTTCTACCTAGGTAAAATTTGAATTTTTTTTACTCCGAATTTTATATGTTTAAGAGGTCATGATCCTTTACCTTAACAAATTCACAATGAAAAATGTTGAACTTAGACTTGGCAGGTCTGATGGAGTTTAGCTCATTTGCCTTGGAAAATTTCATAGAATTTTCCAATTAAACTTAATAAGTTTGAGTAGTTATGCTCCTTTACCTCAATAATTTTGGAATGAAGTATCAAACCTATACTTAAAAGGTCTGATGGAGTCCAACTCCTTTACCTTAGAAATTTTTCTAACCTAAATTTGATAGATATAAGGGGCCACACTCATTTTCCTTATAAATTTGAAATGAAAAATATAAAACTAAAACTAGTCAAGTCTAATGAAGTTTAACTTCTTTGCCTTGGAAAATTTGGAAAGTTTTTTAACTTGGACTTGACAAGTTTGAGGAGTCATACTTCTTTTACCCTAAAAGTTTGGAATGGAAAATGTCTAACTTGAACTTGACAAGTTTGGTGGAATCCAACTCCTTTTCCTTGCCAAATTTTGAAAATTTTCCAATAAATTATTCATTTATAACTTTTTGGACTTGAGGGCTTTATACTTATAAGTTTCTTTTTTTGAAGCTAGCGAGCTAATAGACTTCTCCTTGATTTATGGATTTTAGGCCTATATGTTTTCCTTTTTGAGTCAAGAAGCTAAAAAGATTTCTCTTAAACATGATGATTTTGAACCTATAGGTTTATATATATATATATACTAAGGAGCTTAAATGAGTATCATGGCCTTGATGCTTTTGGGCCTAGATTTTTTTTTAATTTTTAAGGAGCTAAAATTACTTCTCTTATACCTTAATCTTTTAGGTTTTTAGGTTTTTTTTCCAATGTAAAGAGCTTAAATGACTTTTCTTAAATCTTAGGCTTTTATGTGATTTATTTTTCATTCCTTGATTTTACTTTTATAAAAAATAAGACATTTTATTAATAATTATATTTTGTGCATGTGAGTTTTTTAATGTGTTTAATGATAATTCCTTATATAGGTTTCATTTAAAAACAAGTTATCTTGGATACAATAGAGTGAATAACTTTCGATACAACTCATCCATCAATAATCAAATACCTAGAAGCCTTAGTTATGAGCTTCTTGTCCTTATTTATATCATTTTCTAGTTTACCCTCTTAAGTATTTGTGAATTGAATATTTCCAATCAACTTTGTCCTCTTCAAATACCCAAATAAGCCTAGTTATAGGAAAGAAAGTAAACAATCTATATATAATGCTTACACCTTTGCCCTAGGCTATAATAGATACCTGGTTGACCTGTGTTGTTATTGGATCTACATACTCTTTATAAAATATTATTTGAGGGACAACATATAGTTAGATTCTATTTTTGAAAGATGATTAACTTTATGGTTTTCTTGCCTAGGTATCTCCTTAAAGTTGCTATATATGTTCTCTTTCATATGTCTAAACTTTTCTTGTATTTCATCAACTTATATTCTTTTACCTCATATGTGTTATTAAGTTGATTGAACAAAAGTTGAGATTTTGACCTAATAGTTATGAGCCTGAATTGAAGCTCAATAGCAATTTTTAGCCTAAATAGTAGGCCTTATGTTATACTTGTTGGTAGATTTTTTTAATTGGTTCGCGTTATGTGTTACATATTATGTACATCGACCCTTCCAAATATATCCCTAACTCATTACTATTTTCTTTAGTTATGTCATCCATATACATAATCCATGTTAGTTATTCATTGTTGGGTGATAGGCTGTTAAAGAGCTCACTATTCTCTTATTTATATTTCAAGTATGAAATATATAAATTATGATTTCAAGGAATTTCTGCCAATGTACCTAATTTTAAACTCTCCTATTTTAATCAACCATTTAACAAGTCTTCCTAATATGTCTGATTTTTTAAGAACTTCCCTTAATGAAAGATTTATGCAAATGTTGATTATGTGAGATTGAAAATATGACCTTAACTCTCTTACACTAATGAGTAGCTCATATATTGCCTTTTTTAGTCTGAAGTAGTTTAGCTCTAGGTCCTGTAGTATCTGACATAGTACATTAATCGTCTGGTGTTATCTTCTTTCCTAATAAGGACAAAGATAAGGATTACTTCTCAATTACAATGTGGAGATATAGCATTCCTCTAATTTTTATGGTTGATAGTAGTGATTGAATCTTGAAATAATTCTTTAATTGTTCTAAGTCTTTATTAACATTCTTGGATTCGATCAAACTCGTTGGGCTCTTAGAGTATTTTAAAAAATGGCAAGTAGCAATAAGTAGATCTTGCGACAAATCTTGATAAATTTGCTATCATATATGCTAACCTTTGTATCTCTTTCAGGTTTCTACATTTTTTCATGCGTAGGATAGCCCCATCTTTTTACGAGTTAACCTTATCTCTTTGAGTAACCATAAATCCAAGAGATAGGCCTACCCCCGTACCAAATATGCACTTTTTAAGTTTTAAATTTATATTGAATTTTTATAAGAATGTATAACATTCTTACATATCTTCTACGTGGTTTCCTCCAAGCTTTGGCTATACAATTATATCATCCATATATGCTTTCAAATTCCTCGCAAATTATTTGTAAAATGTCAAATTTATCAACTTTGAAAAGTTGCCCCCATATTTTCAGACTAAAGACACAACTTTATAACAATATATGCCCTTATGTGTGATGAACAATGTCTTTTCCTCATTAGTCTCATTCATCTTGATTTGATTACATCCTAAGTAAGCATATATGAAACTTAAGGTTTGTTGTCTTAAAATGACATCCAATAAATGGACTATTTTTTTCAAGGGATAATTGTCTTTTGCTTATGTCTTATTCATATTTATAAAGCTGATGCACATACTCCACTTTTCATTGTCCTTAACAATATTGGCTAACTAATTAACGTAATTAACCTCTATGATAAAGCCTGTGTTTAGAAATTTGGTAACTTCCTCTTTTACGATATTATTTTTTATCGTAAAATTTCTCTTTTTTTGTTTTATCAGTCTAAAAAAGGGTTGATATTTAATTTACAAGAAATTATCTCCTAACTCACCCTAACATATTGGTTGGACTTTATGCAAAAACATCCAAATGTTGGGTAAAAATATTTTTTAGGTTTTTTAGTAATTTCTTGCATCCTTGCCTTAATTTTAAGAGTCTTGGAATGTCCAAGTCTTTCTATTATGACTTGTTTGATTTCTTATTTTAATTGAACTATAATTTTCTTTATATTGTGTCCCTAACATCCAATTTTTACATGTTTGTAATACAGGTGATTTTTCTTTCTTTTAGGATTGTAGAATATTATTATTTTGTCATCATTTGATCTTTGTGTACTTCATATACTATTCAATTGGTAGCAAGTTTTTGTATTTCATTCCATATCGGCCGGAGAACAATAAGAGGTAGAGGGTCCTCTGTATCAAGTGTAAGTACTGGTCGATAACGATGTGTTTCGCATGGTACCGACTGATACGTACAATATTCATAATAGCCAGTTGGTACCAAAAATTTTAAAACATATAGGGGTATGTCTACAAAATCAAAACTTTTTAACCCTACCCCCGGACGTTTTCTTCTTTGTTTTGTTCTTCTTTCTTCTTTATTTTCTCTCTCATCTCACACTCTCACAGACTCACTATCTCTTAATCTCTCTTCTTCACCATTGCCGCCACCACTCCCACTCCTGCAGTTTGACCACCACCACCACACAACAACACCTCCCCCCAGCTTGCTAGTTTAACTGCTTCCCTCTCCAGCACAACTCTCCTCCACTCCAATCTCCACCAAGTCTCATCGCGCCTCTCCTCCTTCGCCTCCTCAACTCTGCCTCCTGTTGTCGCCTCCACCATCACTACTTTCTACTGCCCCCTGCTTTGTTGCTCGTCTTCTACTTAAATAAGATCTAATGTTTACCTGACCTGAGTTCGACCCACCAAAAACCCAACCCAACCACTGAATTTGTGATATTTTTGGGTGTGCTTTAGATTTTTTTTACCCCTAAAATTGAATTGCTTTTGTGAATTTTGATTGTGAGGTTGTGAATGGTTGGAAGTTAGTGAATTTTGTGAATGGTTAGAGGAAATTGGAATTGAATTATTTTGAATGGTTGGGTTTGGATTTGAATGAAATGGATGAACCGACGAAGTGTATTGTTTATCTATTGATTGATTATGTTTTGTTTATATATTTGGTCTAGAATTGGAAGTTCATAATAAGTCACGACTCAGTATTTGGAATTTGATTAGATTGGATTATTACAATTTACAATTACAAGCTAAATCATAAATAAATTAATCAAATTAAGCCTATCTATATAATTTCAATTTGATTTGAATTTCAAGACTTGAACTATATAGAAACGAAATTGTTGGAATTTGGATTACTATTCAACAATGAGGAAAACTTTCTTCAAGTATTAGTTATTTCCTTGTTTTTATTTGTTGAAAATTAATTATCACTTTATTTTGTTTATAACGCTACTTTTGTTATCTTATGACTTACAATTTCTTAGTGGGATCAATTCAAAAATGGTGTTTCAGAATTGTAAAAAATTACAATTTAAATTTTAAGTCAATGTGTGAGTACAACAAGTTGTGAAAGAAACTAGAGCACATTTGAATTTATCTATTCTAAGAAAAGAAATAGATTGGAGCATAAAATATTGAATAACTTGAATTTTGTTCGTTACAATTTAAAATTTCAGGAAAGATATGTGAAAACATAAACCAGACCGAAAATCAAGCCAGTTCTTACATATTTCGATCCAATCGACCGGTCCGATCCAGTTTTAAAATCATTGGTTACATCTGGATTAAGTTTGACACAAGGGGTAGTGTAGCGTGTGAAAATCAAGCTCATCCATTTTCAAAACTTAGGGTATGGGACAGTTCTTATATCTAGTAAATCGCATTTGTTTTTAGAAGCGATTTGACATATATCTATTGAACGGAAGTCTTGTCTTTTAAGTTATAAGATAAGTAAATGCCATATTATAAAGTTCATCAACAAATTGTCCTTTCCAAATTATTATGTTCGTTGGACATGTAACCATATTGGTAGTTAATTTTTTTCTTGATTTTTAAATTTTTAAAAATTATATTTTTAACAACATTTTCTATCTTTATTTTTTAATTATTTAAAACTTTAGTTAAAATTTTAAACATGATCATTTTATCAATCCCTTACTTTGCATTATAGTGGCAGAGACAAGAAAGAGAGCATAGGAGATTAAGATGCTACTGACAGTCGCAGAGAGATGCTACTGACAGTCGCAGAGACAACAGCTGACTTGTGATTATTATGTTCGTTATATATATATATATATTCATTTATAAACAAATAATTACATAAATTTATCCATTTAACCAAAATAAAATCTGTAATATTATCCGTAATTTTAAACTACCTTAATTGCTTCTTATCAATTACATTAACAAGTTTTCACTTATCCTTATACAAAATCAAAACATATTAAGTTTTTTTTTTCAAAAAGTTTGATAGACTAGCTCACAATTGATCTGTTGTTGGTTCATACTTTCTTTCACTTAGAAATCTTCTATCTCCTTCTAAAATATTCTCTTCCACTGTTATTTCAATTTCTAGTGAACTTTTTATATTTTTCAGTTAAGATTTCGAAAATTAAATTTTCATTCATAGACGGATAGTTGCAGTATAATGAAAAAAAATTGCTGTCACTTTAACGTGAAAAGAAGAATCAATCGACGTGAGCAAAATTATAAGACTACTTGTTTGTCTCTGAGCCATTAATTATATTGATGGATACACCTCAACCGGCAATACATTGGAAAATTACCATAGAAAAAGAGTGCAAACGTAGCTATAGCATATTCCAAGAATCAAAATGTAGCCACCAACAAAGAAAATTGGATAAACACTTAATCAAATCTAGAAACTTGGTTGCACAATCTTTGAAAATTAAAGGTCATATCAAATTTATAATTTGCAATGGTTGGTATTACGATCGTTGTTGTTAGATCATTATTAAAACATAGTTGGGATTACGATCGTTGTTGTCGGATCATTATTAAAACTTACTCTCATTGAATTGAAATTTTAAATCTATTCTTGATGGAAGGTATATAAAATGAGATAGAGAGAAATATTTAAGGATTTTCAATGTAAATATAAATTATATATTGGACTGTTCAAAAGAGAAAATTGCTTTAAATTGTTAGATTAAATTTTATGACAGAGAACTCGTTTGGATACTAACCAAGCAGCTGATTTTTCAAATAGCTAACAACAACGTTTGAAGAACAGCTTTTTAATAAGTTTATTGAAGCTAACCAGCTGAAAACCAAAACGCTGTAATATATGAGCATGTTCGTCTATCAACTAAAATGAAATGTAGTAAAATCCAACTATACCCTTTCTTAAAGTTAACGCATGCATATATGTTTGTTTAATGTAGTATTTGGGTTTAATTAATCATGCTTCAAAGTTGATTATTTAATATTTACAATTTTATTTTATCTTTTTTAATAATATTTAATTATTTAATAGTTCTTTTGGTGTAGTATAATTATCTTAAATTATTATATATAAACAAACAATAATTTAATAAAAATGTTTTTATAATATAATATTTTAAAGAATATATATTACAATTTTAAATAATTTTTGAATAATATTCACAAATTAATTCTATTACTCATTTTACATTAAGACATCAAATAATTTTAAATTAAGTAATAAATATTAATATTACGATGATAAAATAGTATTTATATATTTATTTTGTTGAAATAATCTAATTCAAATTAGTAAAATTAATTAAATAATAAATATCAATATTACTCATGATGATGATGATGATTATTAAATGTTCTATATTTTTATTAAAGTTAATTATTATTATTATTTTATAAACTTAAATTTTGTAGAATTAAATATGTAAAATTTAAATTCTTATAAAAATATTCAACGAAATACTAAGATATATAATATTCATAAACTTATATATATTTTAAAGTCATATCTTTATAAGTCATTTTACACATAAATAACTTATACCAAACATCTAACTTTACTAAATATCTCTAACAAACAGCTAATACAATCAGTTGGTCAAATCAGTTATCAGCTAATAGTTAATGCAATCAGCTATTTGTCAAACAGAGCGAAGATATCATTGTCTTTCACATATATTAATCGGGAAATAAATAGTTAATAAAGCTTTACTTTTATAAACCATTACTAAAATTAATCGCTTGACTAATATAAATTACCTGTCAACGGTCCCAGTTTTTGATATAAAAATCTAGTTTAATATTTCAAATTAACACTACCATCTGGATTACTTACGGAGTTGTCCCATAGCATAGTCCATTCAACATGTAAAACAAGTTGCCATAATTTGCTAGTATCATTCACCTGAGTAAAGTAGTTTTGACGCCAAAATTCATAGAACTTTATCACAAATTTCCACGAACCCCTTGTTTGGAACTTGCTTGATAAGACAGCCAGCCAGCACACATAGTCGCTGATAGCCTATCAATGCGGCCATTATAAGACATGTCAATCGGTATTCCTTCGCACTTGCATGCTCGTTACCAACCCAGACCTTGTCATTTCATGGCTTGAGTAGATAATTTATTAGCCCCAACACATGATTCTTGCAAACATTTCGAATCTTCTTGCTTGGTTTCACTTTCATTTAATGCGAGTAGTTCTTATTTTATTTTCTTCTCTTTTTGTCAGTCAGTGTCAATCCGACCACAAGAGTCGACTAAATGACCTATGTGGCTGCAAATTGTGGAAACAATTTTAATTAAATATTGTTTAATTAACAACTTGCACTGCACCCATCATAAAACAGAAAAGAATGAAATGACAGTTCATCATGTTTTGTCTCTTTGCTTATCGAGCAATAATTGAAAAGGATAAGGCAAAGACGAGTTATATGCCTAATGCACTATCAAAGATGGTTGCGAATTTCGATTATCTAACATTTACTGGGTGTCAGGTTGTCCTCACTGATTCCAATTTCTTGAAATTGTTCTTGTCGGTGAAGAAAAGGATATTTCCGCATAATAATTTACTTTACCAAAAAGAACTGTAGAAATTTCATGAATTTTTTGCGAAGTTATTAGAAATATTTTCCACTTAAAACTCAAAAGTATATTAACATATATTATAATATGTGACATCCATCGTATTAGATATCAAGAGAATAAGAATAATAATAAAAAACCTTTACAGAATCATGTATCTAAACGGAAACCTAGTCAGCAGTCACATGTATATTCATTTCACGACCATTTCATGCATAAAATATCAAAAACAAAAGGCCCAGCTTCCCATCGTCAGAGAAGTAATAGAGTATCAAGAACATAAAACAGATAAAAACCAAAAAATGGAAAATAAAAACAAAGGTTAAACAGAAGAATAGAAGAGAAGTCAAATTCGAAGTGGGGACTTAAAGGATCATGCACGTGAAGAATGACAATAAGTACTACGGCGCCCGATAGCACTGACTTAATGATGAAGGAGCTGTCTCGCTCCTACTTTTAGTGTAACGACAAACGTATAAGAAGTGATGAATCTTTGATGTCAGATGAGATGAGAGGAGCCAGGACTTATCGATCGATGTCCCAAGTTTTCACATGATTATTCAATCACGTTTCAAAAAAAAAAAAAACCCCCACCGACAGTGGGCGATAATTTGGGCGGAGTCGTGTCATATGCTATTTGTTTTCTTTGTTCTTTTGTATATTAATGATGAGTTATATTAATTCATCTATCAAGTTCCCGAAAATTAAAAAAAAACATTCATATAAAGAAAAGAAAGGGTGGAGTTTTGATTTGTCCTTAAAATGTAAAAATCTTTATATGCGTAAATATATAACAAAAATAAAAGCAAAAAATAGCAACTTAAATAAATGGGTTCACTTTTTGGGAGTCATGTCTTTTGGTGGCTCTTAAATTCCAGATCTCCTTTAACTGAAAACTCTCTATCAGCATGTTCTAATGATCATATTGCTTATCAAAGCATAATATGACTGCTTACACACAAATTGGAATGTATGGCCATTAGATGAATTAAAAATAGACGAAATAAATATGTTGTTGAGTCACATGTTTGGGCAAAAGGGTTCATTTGAACCCTAACATTTGCACAAACATTTAACCCAAACCTAAATGTTTTACCGTACTAAAAAAGAACTTTAACATTTCAGAAGTTGATTTAGTTTGCTTTTTGTTAACTACAAGAAAAGAAAAGCCAAGATTGCATCCTCAAGTCCATGCGCATCCAGTCCAGTGCCTTTGCGGATTCACTGCCACATCCACTACTCTTTGGGTCATTTAAAGGGCTTCATTCCCCTTTCTAAACAACCTATTATCTTTAATTTGTTAAATTTTTCATGCACATGGCAAGTACCTTTTTCTACTTAGATCTTCTATATCTAATGGTTAATATAATTGACAAATTGCCCATTTGATATAGACGCTTCTTTTGGGCTCAGATATATTTCATGTTTGTTACATAGGTAGAATCCCTACTTGCCCATTTTGTGAGTTGATGAATGCAGTCTTGTTATCATTTAATGCTCGTGTAGTAGAACTTCTAGAATTTATAGCTGCAAATTGATTAATATACAATGAAAAGAACGTCTCCCTCCAGATTTTGCATCATTTAATTATCGTTGCTAAAAGCTCCTTCTAAGATACGTAGTTCTGATGGCTTATTGCGATTTCCTTTCTTTATATGAAGATTGTGCCTATGTGATCTCGCCTTTTTCTGCATTTCTCTTACATCTTACCAGCGCCAAGTCTAAATCCTGGATCATGAGTTTCTCGTTATTGTTCTTTCTCTTCATATCGATCACTTGAACATCCAAAATTTGTATCTCAGCCTACAACTTTTAAGCTTCTTCTTTTTCCTTGAGAGAGTCTTTAGCCATGGCAATTGTTATCATTTTCTTTGAAGTCTATAAGCTTTACTTATCTTGCAACTAAGTAGTTAGATCCAAAAAAACTAATACAAAAGACAAATCAAATCAACTACTAAACATTATTGTGAAGTGGGCAAAGTATATGGGCCTAGCTGGGATGCCCAACTAGTAAGGACAAAGCTTTGATGGGGAGTTAGGGTGCTATCAATCTAAAGTCTAAATTAATCGTTTATTAAATGTTAAGATTCTTTTTAAGCTCTCCAAAAGTTAAAGTTAAAGTTCAATTTTAATGCACCGTTATGATTCAAATTGACCTTTCCACCCACATGTTTTCACTATCAAGATAACCTAAATCTAATAACACAATATATAGGAATGAAAATAAACGAAATAGTAGTAGTCATATTTATCTAAAGAGGAAATAGGCTAAAAACTTAATCTTTTTATTGAAATTTTGAAACTTCTATATAAGATTATAGGTGAAAATGTGTTTCATTTATAATATTTTCACCAAAATACAAGTTCAAAGTGTTCAAAATAAACCATAATATTTATATAACTTTCAATAAACAACAATAACAACAATAACAATAACATTTTACTAGAAATCCTACTGAGATGCGGGTATTTGAGGAGGTCTAAAAGTATGTGATCTTACCCTTAACTAGTATAGAGATTGTTTTCAATAGAGCTATAAGTAAAAGAAAAAAGTTTTTAAAAACAATTTTTTAAAAAAGCTAAAAACATAAACAAATAAGTGTATAAAAATAAAAATAAGTTAATAAATAAACAGACAAGAAAGAAGAAAAATAAATAAATAAGCAATTGAAAGAGAATAAATAAATAAAGAGGCAAGTACTACAAACAAAGAATTAGGCTAAATACAAGACACATGAAAAGAGAAGGACCTCTTTATGTAAGATATTTTATAGTTAAAAATATCCACGAAGTTATATCTTCATCCATTTTGTGCTATATCAGTACTGACATATATAAATTTATGTTCCAATATGCCACATAGCATAACATGACCTATGATTTCAAATAAGCTTAAATTTAGTTTTTAATTTTAATAATATTTACTAAACTCTAATTAAATCTAATAGATATAAATTAATCTAAATAAATTATTAAGTATACGTTGAGAATATTATTATTGTTGCCATCCTTTCTTATAAGAAAAAACTAGAGTTTTGCTTATTGTTAGGCTTATTGAGCAAACTCAAGGATGCTTTAGCTTGAATATGTTTACTTTTACAACAGTTGGTCTTGTTTAATTAAATTTGTATGGTTTAGATAAGCAAACTCATGATCACATGAATTTAAAGGAAGATTTAGGAATAATATTAAGATATATTTGGGAAAAAGTTGTTACCTAACTAATTTAGAAGTTACATAAGATGTGGTTGATAAAATTTTTACATATCGAATTTAAGTTTAGTTGATTTGTTGAGCAAATTTAAGATTAACTAAATATGAATGAGGTCCTAACTTATTAGAGAAATCAGAGTAATCTTTCTAAATAGTAGTGAGGGCTATTTTGAATAAAATAGTAAAAATAACTAAATACACTATTAAAGTTCTAATCTCATTTGGTAATCATGACTTATAATAAATTATTTGTTTTTTTACATTTATTTTTTAGTAGAATTTACCCTGCTTAGTATAGTTGATACTAAATTAGTGAACCAAATTTCTTCGATAAAGGTTAAGTTTGAGAAGAGTTCTCAAAGTCAAATCAAAAATTGTATGTTCATTTATGTTATGGCTACCCTAATGTACCGGTCGACACCTACTTACGCAAAAAGGGTATGATAAATATTGAATTTATACCAACTTTAATACTGGCTGATACTAGTCTTATCAACTAGTAACGATTAATACCAGTAGGTATCATAAATATTAATTTAATAACAAAATTAAATGAAATTTTAAAAAATCGAAGGATTAAAAAAGCCATAACTCTAGAACACCTTTCTTCGTAGTCTACACTTCTGTAACAACAACAACCCACTCTCTGTTCTCCTCTGTAACTCCAACAGCCAACCACCAGGCCTTTTGCTTGTTGCAACTTCACCAGATCTGTCCACTACCACTCATCACTGCTTTAGTTCAGATCTCTCTTGTCCTCCTACCGCTCTCCATTTGTTGGATTTGTCCTTTTTGATGTTCTATACCAGTGTCATGGCCTCTCTTTATCATTGATCGCCGTCTCCTCATAGTGTTATGTGTATGATTTAATAAAGATAAATGTATTAAAGAGAATAAGTTGGGTTTTTAAAGCATTAAAGTTGCTCACTCTTTTAGAAAAGATTAACGAATTAAATAACACACTACAAGAAAAGTAAGAATTAGCGACGGAAAATTACCGACGGAAAATAAAACGTAGCCAATTAGCGACGGCAATCATATTTCCGTCGTTAATGTCGACGTGAAAATTTCATTTAGCGACGGAAAATAAAACGTAGCAAATTAGCGACGGAAAACTTATTTCCGTAGCTAAAGTCGACGTGAAAAAATTTTGTTTAGCGACGGTTTTAATTTTCTGTCGCTAAAAATGGAGAGAAATCATCCCGCCAATATTAGCGATGGACTTTAGGGACGGTAAAAGTTTCCGTCAGTAATTACTATGAAATTAGTGACGGAACATCTATTTCCGTCGCTAAAACCAATGTGAAAATTTTTTGTTTAGCGTCGGTTTTAATGTTCCGTCGCTAAAATGGAGGGAAGGTGGTAAAATAAAATTTTAAGGCGGGATAATAAAAGTTAAAATTTCCGACGAAAATTTTCCGTCGCTATTTCCATCGGTAAATGTCGTTTAAAATATCAGACCACCCCTCCCCATCTGGTAAGTTCCTCTTCTTTCTTGCTTTTTGTTTTCTCTAGTTTCTTTATTACTCTTTCTTGGTAGGTTTTTGATTGTCATATATAGTATTGATTTATGTGTTGAATTCTTTTTGTTGTTGAAGAAGACACGAGTATTATTG
>JANVCL010000214.1:41831496-41864927 GCA_026546855.1 Erythroxylum incrassatum | reverse complement strand
CTGTCTAACCTGACGGACGAGGCTTAAACAGCTTGCACTAGGTGAAGCAACATCATTAATCATATCAACCGCAATAGCATTATCAGATTCAATCAGAATATTACGAGCATTAATAAAGAGCGCGTATCCTATTTCATTTTATTGAATTCATTCTTAATATTTATAAAAAAAACAAACAAAAAAAGTAAAATGAGACCATTTTTTTTTACTTTAACCAAAACTTATAAAACATTAGCAACGGTCTGTACAGGAAGTCAGAAAAGAAAGTGTACACGCAAATACTTGTCTTAATCTAAATTACTAGAATGCCCGTTCCTGATGACCTCCTACACTCCTATCACCTACTTCCATATATACACATAGATATGCCTTAAACCGTCACATATGAACAAACTATGTTGGCCATATTTCACAAAGCTTTTGCTCACCCACCTGAGGAACTCAACAGCCCTGCCTCAAAAAATGGATCCAAGAAGCCAAAACTGCCCGACGAAACTCTTAGGGACTTCTTATCTCACCATCCTGCCAACACTTTCTCTATGAGCTTTGGTGATGCTGCTGTGCTTGCCTATGTTCGTCCTCACAATCCTTTCTCTGTTCAACAAAGGTGCCCTTTTCTTTTGGTCTCACGTTGCTATTACTAATGTAACCATGTGTACCGTATGTGCATGGAAAGAATGACCAAAATTAACGATTTGTTTGTGATTTGCAGGTTGTTCTGTGGGTTTGATGAAATATACTGCCTTTTCTTAGGGAATTTGAACAACTTGTGCACGTTGAATAGACAGTATGGATTAGGTAAGGGGAGTAATGAGGCCATGTTCGTGATTGAAGCTTACCGAACTCTTCGTGATCGAGGTCCATACCCCGCAGATCAAGTTGTGAAGGATCTTGATGGAAGCTTTGCCTTCGTTGTCTACGACAGCAAGGCTGGCACTGTCTTTGTAGCACTGGTATCATATTGATTTTACCATTTGATCATGTAGCTACTAAATTAGACCTTAGAACAGCTAATATGTATCTGAAGATCTTGAAGTGTGTCCTAAAAAGAACATGTTTGTTTTCTCAGTTGATTTCTTGATAAAAAATTTTGGATACTTCTTCTAGATCATAGGCTTAAGTTTGTTTTGGCTTGCAGGGTTCTGATGGTGGAGTGAAGTTGTACTGGGGTATTGCGGCAGATGGGTCCGTGGTTATATCTGATGATTTAGAGGTCATCAAAGCAGGCTGTGCCAAATCATTTGCCCCCTTCCCAACTGGTATGGTAAAAGAATGACATTATCATATCTAGTCATAATAACTTATCCACAAAATCCACCAACGTTTGGCGGACTAACATGAATAATATTTGATGCTGCAAGCTCGATTTTATACGGTAAACTGTATGTTAATGCTAAGATAATGGTAACATGTGGATTTTTCAGGATTCATGTTCCACAGTGAAGGGGGTTTGATGAGTTTTGAGCATCCAATGAATAAGGTTAGAGCAATGCCAAGGGTTGACAGTGAAGGAGCACTATGTGGGGCCAATTTCAAAGTCGATGTATATACAAGAATCAACAGTTTACCTCGCAGAGGAAGTGCAGCCAATTGGACGGAGTGGGACTCCCACAACTAAGTGGCCGATCAAAATTTCAACGTCTTTGGGATTAAAATGCCACTTCAACCTCTTTGTTATTTCCCTCTTTGTTTACTACTTGTGCACTCTTATTTGTCAACATAACCCTTCTCATTGAGTGTAAATATGCAACCCAAAGCTCCAGTTTTATCAATAAAATTACCCAAATCTCATAATTTATGATTTATTTATTATATTATAATAATAAAAATTATTTCTTAATAATTTATTGAGTGTATACAATAATTTATAAATATAAGACAAATAGTACTAATTTGATCGCCGCCTTTAAAATACTTTCAATTTTTGCTTGTCAATCTTGCGCATGGGGCAATCTTCCATCCGCATATATAACGTTTCTAATTTTAATCTAATTTATTATAGCTGCATGTTGCCGGGCCGGCAATAAAAGATGATAAATCACTGATTTAGTTCACTTTCGCTTCAATTAAAATTTAAGAGATAAATTATTCGCATTAACCACTGGGACACTCGCCCAGCCACCGACTGTTACGGATTATGAGCCATGTTTGGGTTTCAAGACGTAACCTTTAAGCCCAGCCCGTCCTTCCGACGCCATTATATTCTCCATAGTAATTCTAGTTTAGCTGGAAGGTTTAATCCTACGAAACACTCGAAGGTTCCTTTTACTTTTATACCGAAAGCAAACGGCACAATTCGGTGATTCACAGGCGGAAGCACAGCGGACGAAGAGAGAGTTTGGGGACCACATATGGCGGACCGTTACTTTCCGAACGAAATGAAACGTTATATACCGGAAACAGCAACTTCTTCATCTAATCAACCGGTCACCGAAACAAGCGAAGACTCCCTTACCAAGCTTCTCTACCTTCCCTACAACACTCTCTGTGACAGGCTCAAAACATCAGCCTTGGACCTTAAAGACAGTGTACGATATTCTACACTTTTGTTAAATATAATATAATTTGTCTTAACTAAATTTTCTGTTCTGGTTTTGGAACTGCTTTCCCCTCCCCCCTTTTTCTTATCATTGCTAAGTTGTCCCTAGGTTATTTTTTTGTTGATTTTTAGTTTGAAGTAGGTTTTGTGTTTCGAAATTGTAGTATAACTGAAGCTTTTATGGTTTTTTTGTTTCTAATGCCATGTCGTTACTTTTTTTTGGCGAGGAGCATTGTTTAATGTTTGTGTGCTATGATTTCAGGTTGTAAGGGAAACATGGGGGTTAAGGGGAAAGCGTGTGCACGATTACACTCTGTATACTGGAGCTCTAGGGACTGTTTACTTGCTCTTTAAAGCTTACCAAGTTACCAAGAATCAGAATGATCTTAAATTGTGCTCTGAAATTGTTAAGGCTTGTGAAACTGCTTCGAGAAACTCTGGGTGACTCCCTCTTTATCTTTCTCTTTTTCTATGGGCGTGACTGTGTCTTTATATCCTAGCTTACTTATGTGGTCAACCTTATCTAGTACTATGGTTTAAACATCAGATCTTGGACTAAATTCTAGCTAATATTTCATCAAGTTAGAACAACTCAATCTTAAACTTGTTGATATGGCGCGTTACATTTGCTGAATTGATGAAATAAGAACATAGTGCATAAACTGCAGCTTTATAAGTATATGTTTAGGAAGTCAGCAACTAATTGTAACTTTTTAAGTTTGGTATGCTCGGGCAAGGTGATTGGAAAAGTAAATTAACTGGGTAGCTGTAGATCATTAATCATATATTTTTTATCTAACTGATCAGTAATTGGACAGGAGTTCTTTAATCTGACTAGCTTTCATATGCAAATTTATGGATTGTAGGCGTGTGACATTTCTTTGTGGCCGGGCTGGTGTCTGTGCTTTAGGTGCTGTTGTGGCAAAGCATGTGGGTGACCAAAGTCTATCAGATAACTACTTGGCACAGTTTAAAGAGGTGTTGAGTGCATCTTTGTTTCCTATCTTGGGAATGCTGTTCTTATTGCTATGTTTTTTTTTTTCATTTATTTCAGCTAACTTGTGGGTTTTATTACTTGAGAGCAGATTAGACTAACTAGTGATTTGCCACATGAGTTACTGTATGGAAGAGTAGGATACTTATGGGCTTGCTCATTTCTGAACCGCCATATTGGTCAAGACACTATTCCCTACAGTCACAGAGTAAGACATTGTTCTTTGGGTCATTTTAATCCAAATGTTTGTTGTGGTGGAGATCGAACTTCTTAACTATTTCTTTCAAATGACTTATAGAGAGCAGTTACGGATGAGATAATCAAAGCCGGTAGAAGATTAGCACGCAAAGGAAGATCTCCATTGATGTGTTAATGGCATGGAAAGAAGTACTGGGGTGCTGCCCATGGGTTGGCTGGAATCATATATGTTTTAATGGACATGGAGTTGAAACCAGATGAGATGGAGGATGTTAAGGATACTCTGCGCTATATGATCAGCAACCGGTTTCCAAGTGGTAATTATCCTTCAAGTGAAGGAAGTGAATCAGACCGTCTTGTGCATTGGTGTCATGGAGCTCCCGGGGTTGCACTTACTCTTGTGAAAGCAGCTCAGGTAACTGTTTCTGATTTACGCATTACGCTATCAATAGATTGGAAGAAACAAATGGATAACGGAGACAAGGTTATGGTCTTCTTCTTCCTTTTTGTTTATTTAACTTTTATCTTTTTAAAGTTATTGTAAGCTATGGTATTAATAACCATATGGGAGATTGAGTCAAGAATATCTCACCACAAGTTTTTACCATATCTTCGATCAGGTTTTTGGGGATAAGGAGTTCTTGCAAGCAGCTGCGGATGCAGGGGAGGTGGTTTGGAACAGGGGTCTACTCAAACGGGTTGGAATTTGTCATGGAATAAGCGGAAATGCGTATGTTTTTCTTTCACTCTATAGATTAACAGGAAATGTGGAGTACTTATACAGAGCCAAAGCTTTTGCATCCTTTCTGCTTGATAGAGCACAAAAACTTATTTTGGAGGGAAAGATGCATGGAGGTGATTGCCCTTACTCAATGTTTGAGGGTGTTGCAGGAATGGCCTATCTCTTTCTCGACATGATTGAACCATCTCACGCGAGGTTCCCTGCATATGAACTTTAGACCAATGTAGTATGAGGAGTGACCATAAATGAAAGTCTGTACATATCTAATTAATTCTAGCTATGCTATAGTTTGAACTCATAAAAAATATTCGAGAGAAATAACTAAGTTTTTGTAGTTCAGTATGATGCTGGATTAACCACAGATCGTGTTGCCCTTTGAAAGTTATCTTTATTGAGGCATTCACATTCTTCCTTGTTGTTCCAGTATTACAAGCATAGAATGTTGTAATTTATCAATGGTCCTAGGCGCAAAGGAATTATGTCTTCCTAACTTGGCCCCTGTTACTTGGATTTATTATAGATGGTGCCACGCAAAAACTAGGATTCTACCAAGTATTCAAGTTGAATTTCCGTGATGGAAAACGTCTGAAGAGTACTAAGTGGAGGAAAATGGCATTACTAAGAGGCCCGTGTTAAGTCGTCATCTCATGCTATACGTTTTTATACTTTGTAAGGTTATGAACATCAGTTTCCAACGACCAATTTCAACTGGAAGAATAGACTGAAACCTTTTAGTTACTTGCAAAACTAATAACTCTAATGCTTAAAACAGAGATCTCCACACTTTTGCAGTAAGTGTGAATGATGTTATTGTTAATTGGTACAAGTCGCCTATTCCTACAAGTGAAAATTGTTCACAAAATCACACCATCCGAATCCAAACTCCACACCCACAGAAGAGGGGCAGAGATTAGCCCGCGACCTTCAAATCCGGCCTCTTCGTTAAGCCAAACCAACAAGTTTCTCGCTGAGTTCCCAGACTTTACGAGCTTTATCTGGATCACTAGCTTCTTCAGACAATTGATTCTCAAATGAAGCTGAATCTTTGTTCCAGCTCCAGTAGACACCAGACTTTACCAAGCTTGGATCGCTAACAACCTAAGCCAAAGAACAACATTATCAATTGAAAAATAGAATATATCAAGTGTTTTCTATCCGAGAGTTCCTGTTAGGTACCTGAGCAAGTCTTTTTCCAGAATCCTCTTCAGAGACGTAGCCCTTAGTAATGTACTTCTGGAATGGAGGGAATAGAAGTCTGAACAAGGGAATGTGCTCCCTGAACAAGCCTGTTGTTGCAATGCAGCCTGGGTAAAGGGATGCGAAGATTATGTCAGTTTCCTCGTGGAAACGCCTATGGAACTCTTGCATGGTGAGCATGTTGCAGACTTTGCTATCTTTGTAGGCTTTGGCACCATCAAAGTCTCCACCATCGATCATGGGAGAGCTGTTTAGAGCATTCAAGCCCCCAGCAAGACCCCTCAAGTCTCCGAGATTGGCCTTAGGAGGTACATTTCCAGCCAGTGTGTTCGTGTTACCTACATAAATGTTGCATGGGAATAATGCCACATTCAGCAAAATGAAATGAAAAGCCTATCTCTAAGCTCAAATATGAGCTATACCTGTAATTGAGCCGACAATTATGAGACGCCTCGATGGATAATCAGATTTCTTCAAGTCCTCAAGCAGCAACCTTGAAAGGAGAAAGTGACCGAGATGGTTGGTCCCAACACTAAGTTCAAATCCTTCGGCTGTGAATGTAGGCTCTTTTGCAGTTGGCAGGTAAACCGCAGCGTTGCAAACCAGGACATCGAGTGGCTTCCCTGATCGCCGGAAGTTATCAACGAATTGGCGCACGCTGTCAAGTGAAGCAAGGTCCAAGTGCATAACAGTGTAGTTTTGTTTTGCAATACCAGCGGACTTGGCAGCTCTCTCTGCCTTGAGGAAGTCCCGGCAGGCCATAATTACATCCCATTTCCCAGTTTCAGCAAGAGCCTTCGCCGTGGCTAGACCCAGCCCAGAGGACGCACCAGTGATGATAACACTACCCTTCCTTAGGGTTTTCTTTCCTTCTGGGGCAGACCTGGTGACCGCTGGACTAGCTGTAGCCATGGTCTGGGCTCTCACAGCCCCAACTTTTTGGTTTAAATCTCTCTGCAGTGAGCATTTGTATGAAATCAGTTAAATTCTGTCTTACCATTTAAACAAAGAACCAGAATTGGAATAGCAATCTCTATTGACTTAGGGGCATCATGAAAGTTGAAAACCCCATGTTACACAGAAAAAAAAAGGGCAAGATACAGTGTAGCAGCAAGAAATTACCTTGCATCTCAAAGCAGAAGTGCTCAAGGTAGCTTTGAGATGGTCTGAGAGTGAAACACCAAATAAACTCGAGTCCTTGAAAGATGCACTGGACTTGCCCTGTACAAGTAGAAAAACCCTTAGATTCAACACCATAAATTTACTAGAGAGCAACCGCACGCTACAAACCTCCTGAGGGGCAACATAAGTAGAGGAAACCAAAGAAGCAGCCTGTAGAGCCATTCTAAGTGTCTTTCAGAACCTCTGCTGTAATTACCACTACTAAAGACTTGAAAGAACTGCAGAACCAACTGAGTAATGCAAAGAAAGATAGGCTGAAAACGAGATACTAAGATGCGTGCTTATATAATTGGAAAGGCCATCGTTGTGACAAAAGAAAGAAATGTCTTTTGGATATAAGTGACAGAGAAGATAAGATAAATAGAAGCACATGTGTCAGCCACATCACTTCTAAGCAGCCAATGATAATTAAGATGATGGATTTCATGGGATATATTAGAAATATCATTGCTGTAGGTGCTGCAAAGGATTGGATATTTAGGCTCGTTTCCCCAAACCTTCCACTCCCAAAATCCACAACCGTTATGGGTTGGAAGTATAGGCACAGTTTCAAAAGGATAGGAAATGATGAAGTGGGGACTTTTTTCTTTTTTTGGAAACAAAGTTAATATTAATAGCATTAATTAGAGAGATAGGGGCAAATCTCAACTACACCAGCTAGTATATAAATGTGAGACCCTTACTAAGTTATGAGTCTCTAAGTTGGCTTGCCGAAGAACCTAACAAATCTTGATCTGAGGTCTAGCGCTTAATAATTGTTTACATTCTAAAATGACTCGGTCAAATTCAGTCTAGTTATCATGAAAATTATTCATAGCAGAAATTATATTTTGGGCATCTGAATAAAATGCTCCTCGACCATGACAAAGAAGTAAGACCCAAGTTAACGCATCTCGCAGCGCCACAGCTTCAACCACATCAACACTATAGCGCCCTACAAAATGATCAGATACTGCTCTCACTCCTTCCTCATCTTGGCATACAACCCTATATCCATATAGACATCGCTTCATAAAAGTTGCACCATCAACAAAGCACAGCCAATCAAGTTGGGCCTCATCTCTCAGCCCCTCCACCACCCCACTACCCCACTACTGGATGGGATGGCATGGGTTTGTTCATATTGGCTTCTTGTCAATCATTAATAGAGCCTAAAGTCATGCAATACAGAGTAAAAGAGGAGTACCTTTTGGCCGCCCAAATTCGATCGTTATGTGCCTACCATAGTTTTGAAGCTAATGAGCACCATTGAATCACTTGTATTGTCGATTCCCTTGCACACACTTCCGCAAACCACTGGTTAAAACCTACCCCTCCTGTATTGTCGATTCTCTCGCACACACTTCCACAAACCACTGGTTAAAACCCACCCCCTCTCGCGCAATACTGCCACCTCCCCAACTAGCCCACACAGACCGAGCCTCCGTACAAAAAACAAGAGCATGGTCAACATCCTCCGCTTCTCCGCAATGGACACAATCAATGCAGATGTTCATATGTCGCTATATCAACTTGCAACATGTGGGTAGAATGCCTTGCAAAGCTCTCCACATAAAATTTTTAAGCTTAGGAGGCATGGTTAGTTTCCATAACTTCCCCCAAAAATCTCCTTCTATTCTCTTATGCACCATTCCTGTGTAATTCAGACTCAATTGATAGCCTGATTTTGCTGTATAACAACCATCACGAGAATAATGTCAAATACGACAATCATCATGGTGTCTCCTCCCTACCGGAATGGTCAGGATGGTTCGAATATCCTTGGTTGAGAATAACTCCTGCATCATATCCAGATTCCAGCCCCTCCCATTTAGAAGAAACAAGTCCTTCACCATCAAGGTACCTAACGTGGCATCATCCCCTACAACACAGAAGTCCCCATTCTCCCTAAGAAGCCAAGGATCATCTAGCACCCGAATGTTTCTCCCATTCCCAACAGACCATTGAAAACCATGTTTCACCACCTCGCACGCTTGGAAAATATCTCTCCAAGTGAAGCTTGGATTGGACCCTAATCTAGCTGACAAAACATCCCCCGGAAAATATTTGACTTTGTAAATCCAATATAGAAGAGTATCAGTATGACAAAGAAGTTACCATACCTGTTTTCCAAGAAGTGCAAGATTAAAGCAATAGAGTTCTCGAAAGCCTAAGCCACCTGCCTCCTTCTGAACATACATACGCTCCCATGAGAGCCAATGAATATTCCTCCACCCATCCGACTTCCGCCCCCTCCTAAAGGAATTCATCATCCGCTGAATCTTGTCACAAGTAGAAGTAGGTAGCAGAAAGACACTCATACAATATGATGGGATGGCTTATGCCACATATTTAAGCATGACCTTTTTCCCAGCCCTCGACAACAAGCGGTTATTCTAGCTATTTACTTTCCTCCACAATCTATCCTTTAAGTAGTTAAAAATAGCTTTTTTACTCTTACCTACTAATGAAGGCAGCCCGAGATACTTCCCATTCTCCATAGCCGAAAAGACACCCAAGATGGATGACTTGTGAGACTTCAAACTATTAGATACATTCGGACTAAACAGGAGCCAAAACTTTTGGAAGTTCACTAATTGACCCGATGCCAACTCATACTTTTGAAGAATCAATTTTACTTGGGCATATTCTTGCATCCCCGCCTTAAAGAAGAACAAGGAATCATTAGCAAAAAGAATGTGAGTAACCCTAGGACCTCCTCTACTGGCCCGACACCCATGAATCCATCCCCTAGCCTCGACCTGTTGAAATAAAGTTGTTAGGTCCTCCGCACAGAAAATAAACAAATATGGTGACAGTGGGTCTCCCTATCTAAGACCCCTCCTACTCACAATAGGGCCCACCTCTGTGCCATTGAGCAGTACCTTATAAGTCACTCCTGTTGTACATATGCCTTACTAATACCAATTTTAAGTACCGCCCACCCGGTTTTGCCCCTAGTTACCTGCTTCAAACCATGCACTAACTCAAAGGCAATGAGCACATTATTCGTAATCAGTCTCCCCGGTACAAAAGTTGATTGATGTGCTGACACAATATCAGGTAAGATGCTCTTTAACCTATTAGCAAAAACTTTAGAGACAATCTTGTAAAGCACGTTACACAAAGAGATAGGACAATAATCCTTCAGAGTTTCAAGAGATGAAAATTTTGAAATTAACACAATATTAGTATCTGTAAGTGTGTCTGGAAAAGTACCTTGCTCAAGCCATGTCGTGCAGCTATCGAATACATCGCGGCCCACTACATGCCAAAATTTTTGATAAAAAGCCGGATTAAGCCCACCTGGGCCTGGTGATTTATCCGGATGCATCCGGGATATCACCTGTTTGAACTCCTCCATTCGAAAAGGCTCTGTTAGCTTCTCATTCTCCACCTCTCCCACCTTTCTTGGAAGTAAACCTACCACTTCCCCTAAAGCCTCACTCGACGTCACACTCTCCCCAAGCTTAGGGAGTGAACCAATTGTCTCAGCTCAAGTTTTAGTCACTGTGGATTAATTTATTTGCAGTAGTTCAGAGATAAAAGCCATGGTCAAGTCGAGATTGTGGCGAAACGGGTAAAGTAAGGAGATTCTCGCAGGATTGGAATAGATATATGCGATTTTACGCGTAGAGTCAGTGTACGTTAGGGAGTATTCGATTGATGGGTTTGAGAAAGATTTAATAGGTATGGAATGAAAAAGGGTAGTTAGATTAATAATTTATATACCTCAAGGGTATAAAAGGAATGACAATCACTTTAAGTGACATTTTCTTTATTTTTTAAAAATATTTTTATAATTAAATATAATTAATTAATTAAAAAAGAGAAAATTTTAATTAATTATAATATATTACAATATAATTAATTAATTATATATTTTCTCTTTTTTAAGAAATTAAATATAATTAATTAAAATATATTAAAATTTGATGAACAACAAAATTTTAACAAACTTTTATTCCTCAATATTTTTTATTTAATGGAAAACTACCAAACAGATTACATAACGAGTCTAGGGAAACAGATCCTCGACATATCCTCTATAAGGCTAAAGTGGCACCCAATGGGTGTAATATTAAAATTAGTGACCCCAATATCAAAATGACCTGCGTAATTGGCAAGCCATTCAGTGCATCTGTTGCTCTCTCCATATATATGTAGATGGACAACAGTCCAGTTCTGGGTAAACAGCTCATTGATGCCCATGACTATAGGGTTGAGGGCCATTGATCGATTGTCTACAGAAGATGGGAGATTGATCACTGCTATAGAATCCACTTTAAGTTTGATCCGGCGATAACCTAGATTCCATGCGAGCATGAACCCAATATATAATTCCCAAAGTTTCGCGTACACCGATGAGCACCAGCCAAAATTTTGTGTGAAACCTCTAAGTCAATTGCCTGCATTATCCCGTATAAGGCCACCTGTTGTGGTTGAGGACGAGGAATGTTTGCTTGCTCCATCTGTGTTTAATTTTACCCACCTAGTAGGTGGTTTGCTTCATCCGATAAGGTGCTCTTGCTGAAGGCGAGGACTGGTATCAGGTCGACTTTGCCACTCGGCTGCCTTGTGATCATACCTGCATAAGACAAGATGAGATAATCTAGTGAGGAAGGCTAATTAAAATGTTCATCAAAGAGGGTCATATTTCTCCATGTCCATAGGAACCAACAAGTAGTGCCAAAAAGAATTGACCAATCATAACCTAGTACTCGTCAGTGGTGTTGGAGATTTTTAATGAGCCACTCCCGATTCGGTATAGTGAAAAAGTCATGAGAAACTATGTGTGGAGGGAATGTGTTCCATATTTGACGGGCTTTGACGCAGTCTCGCACTGCATGTATCGAGGATTCGTCGAGACGACAATGATAGCAAGCTCCATCCGTAGCGAATTGCTTACGGACGCGTTATTGGTTAGTGAGTAACTGATCGTGTGCAAGGAGTCAGAGGAAGAAGCGAATGCATTGTTGGCCCTTCCATTGCCATGTTTCCTTCCAAACCCCATGAGGTAGGGCATCTTCATGGTCCAGGTGCATGGAATAAGTGAAAGCTACCATGAATTCTTCAGCATCGAAAATACCCCAGATCAACTTATCTTGCACAAAATAGGCCTGCGGGAGAAACGTACTAACGATTGACCAGCAAATCGACGTTGGAAGATAAGATTGAAAGGCGTCCCAATTCCAATTACCAGTTGTGTCCACAAATTGTTGGACATTGAGGTTGAGAGTGGAATCAGGGTTTGGGGTTGTAACATGGGTAAGCAGGGGTCCTACTTCCGGAATCTAAGGGTCTATCCAAAAGTGAGTTCTAGTGCCATCTCCGATTATCCATTTCATGCCCTGTAGAACTAGGTGCCAAATGACCTTTATGTTCTTCCAGATCATTGAACCACCGTTTGCATCTAAAGAGGTGGGGATATTGTTGGCATCAAAATTATATTTTGTAGAGAGAACTTTAACCCATAATGTATGCGGCTTGGCAAGTAGAGTCCATCCAAATTTCGCTAATAAGGCATCGTTGGTTTCACGAATTTTCCAAAGGCCAAGTCCCCCTATCTCTTTCGGTTTGCAGACTTCCTCCCAGTTGACTAGGTGAATCCTCTGTTTGCTGTTAGACGAGCCCCGCAAAAATTGTCGCACTAGTTTCTCCAGTTCATCACAGAGACTGCGAGGCAACCGGACAATCTGCATTATATAACTGGGAAGGGCTGCCAGAACTGATTGGGCCAAAGTGATGCATCCTGCCAAAGACAAAAGGTTGGCAGTCCAACTGGATAGGCATTGGTGAACCTTATCAAGGATGTATTGATAGGTTCTTTTGCTGACTCTGTCGTGCAGTAGAGGAACTCCAAGATATTGTTTGAGATCATTCATCTGTTTAAAGCTCATTGCTCTATTTAACAAGTGCATCGTCGAACAAGGAATATTTTTGGAATAATAGCACCTGGATTTGTCTTGGCCGACTCGTTGTCCTGATGCATCGTAGAAAGAATTTAAGATTTTCCGAATGACGAACACTTGATCAATTGAGGCTTCGGAGAAGAGGATGAGATCATCAACAAAGAACAAATGAGAAAGGAGGGGGGCCATTTCTGCTTAACTTGATCAGCTTCCACTTTCTTTGTGCCACTTCTTGAGTAATTGAGTGTCCTAATCATTCCATACACAGGACAAAGAGGTAAGACGATAGAGGTTCACCCTGTCAATACCTTTGGAGGGATTGAAGGCATCGCTAATTTCCCTAGTCCAATTTACTTGAATGGAGACCATGGAAAGGCACTTCATTATGAGATTAATCAACGACTTAGGAATCCCGATGTCGATTAGGGTATCTTGGATGAATTCCCAGGAAATCCTATCGTACACTTTCTCAACATCCACTTTTAGAGCCATTATCCCTTTTAGGCTCGTTTTCCTTTTCACTATATGTATGACTTCTTGGGTGATGATGATATTATCCATAACCAAACGCCTTTAGAACAAAACTACATTGGGTTGGATCTACTATATTGTCGAGGTAAGGTTTAATCCTATTAACAATGATCTTGGCAATGGCTTTGTACATCATAGAACATAAAGCAATAGGCCTAAACTGCTTGATCAATGTGGGGGACGAAATCTTGGGTATAAGAACCATGATCGTGCGATTAAGTTCAGATTCCCAAACTTCATGTCGAAAAATTCGCTAAAGGAATAAGGTCTAAATCAGCGTTAGCATGCTGAGGAAGGGGAGAGAAATGCCCATGGAGCTACTAGTCTTTATGATGCTGGCTTTCGTCTATATATAATTTATCGAGGTAATTGTGCGCTAATCTTCTGATGCTCGTTGTATCTGAAATCACATTTCCATTTTCATCTTTCACGGAATTAATTCATGCTTATCGTTGTCTGGTCGTTGTAAGTGCACGATAATACTTGGTATTCTTGTCTCCTTGGCCTAACCATTGGCTCCTAAATTGCTGGTGCCAGTAGAGTTCTTTTTGGTAAAAGACTTGCTCTAGTTCCAACTATAAGTATTCCCTAAAATCTTGGAGAGAGGTCGAGTTTGTGTCTTCTAATTGGTTTTGGATGCCTTCAAGCCTTGCCATGAGTCTCTTTTTCTGATGGAATATGTTGCCAAATGTGGTAGTGTTCCAAAGCTGAAGTTTTGCTGAGAAAATTCTGATCGTGCCACTAAAGTTAGAACTGCTTGGTTTCCAATTAGCAGCTACAAGTTGGTCAAAGCCATTATGTGTTAACCAACCAGACTGAAATCTAAAGGGCCTAATTGTCGGAGGAGAAGGCGCATTATTATTAAGAGTAAGAAGGAGAGGTCGATGATCTGATTTTAGGAAGGGTAAATGAGTAACGGTTGTATTGTGGACAACAGAATGCAAGCGTTGGAACAGAAGGCCCAGTCTATTCTAGCGAGAATTTGTCCTCTCCGCCAAGTGAATCTTGGCCCTAAAAATCCAAAATCCTGAAGATTACAATTGTGCACACAGTTTCTAAATTGTGAATTGACGATAGGTTGGAGTCAAGATCCTCCACGTTTATCAATGCTCTCTAATTTGGCATTAAAATCCTCACCCAACAGCTAAGGCTTAGAGGTGATCCTAGCAATTTTTCTCAGATACTGCCATAAAAATTTTTGTAACGAGTACATAGAGCTAGCATAAATGGCAGTGAAATCAAATGACAATTGGTCCCAATCAATACTGACATGCATAAATTGTCGGTGAGCTAGCAATATTCGGAAGCCAGATACCTCCCGAATAGCCTTCGCCTTCCACCCCAAATGAGTGGCCAAAACCCAAACTCCTAATCACCTTCAATGCTAGTACCCCACTTATACGTGGCTCCACCAAAATGACCAGACGTGGTTTATGGATACGAATATAGTTGTTGATGATAGGCTTGGAGGTCCTGCCTCTAGCCTCTTAATAGTTCCATATTAAAATCGACGTAACAATGGAATAGAATGGGATATCTATGCTGCATGAGAGTTGACTGCCGTATCAGTCAGCTCTCTACACCGTTTTGTCAAGTGTTCTTGTGGGGTCTCCTCCATCTGGGTATCGGATTCGAGATTAATTTCATTTTTGGCAGCGGAATCGTTGTCCGGATCAGGTGGTCGCAGTGGAGATATCATATGTTTTTTACTAGTTGATGTCAAAGTGATATAAAGACCATCTTCATTGGGGTCTTCCTCCATGTCCCTGCAACCCAATTCCTCATGTATGGGCAGTGTGATAGTTTGATCTTGTAGGATCACCTCTGCATGGGATGAGATCGATAGGGCCACGTGGTTCGTTATTAGGCGTTGAGTCTCATGTGGGTGGGGTTTTGAAATCGTCAAAGGGGTATTCTGTCTAGCATGCGCCTTGAGCTGACATGTAAGGGAAGCTGGCGGGTCCATGGGCTGGCATGGAGTAGAGGCTTGCGGGTCCATGGGCTAACGTTGAGTGATGATTTGCAATGTCGTTTTGGAGATGTGGCTAATCGATCCAGTTTTGCCATTAAATGACAAACACTTCATCTGATTGTCCCTATTTGACGCTTGGTTTAGGGACTTCTCCCTAACTTGGTTTTGAATAGTCGTATTATGTGTCATGGGGTGTTGACGTTCCTCAGTCATTTGAGGAGAGACCGTTTTGGAGTCCAACGGCTCTATTTCTGACAAAGCTGCGTATCTCGAGCCTTGTAAAATTAGGGTGAGGATTTGTTGGTTTTGTCATATCTGCGTGCCGTTGGGGTAGGTGACCGCCCACGAGGGCATCTCTGTACTTGCATTCATGTCCCAAACTCCGTTTGCCTGTTGTCTCCGGTTGAAGATTCGTCGTGGCTGTCTGGATGGGTGGTCGTCGTCTAGCTACCGATGGTGAGTGCGGAGGCTGGTTGCTCTCGCGATCGTGTGGGGCAATTCAAGGCTCCATGTCCGACTAATCCATAAAAGAAGCAGATTTGGGGCAGACCCTTGTAGGCCACCTTGATGATTTCTCCGTCTAACTCGACGATGGATCTGAGCGGTGAGCTGAGGTCGATGTCAACAACTACCCTTGCAAATTTGCCTCGATGAGTTTGTTGACTATTGTTGTCAATTTTGATTGTGTGTCCCACCAAATTGTCGAGAGTGGTGAGAATCGAAGGATGGTACCTGGCAACGAAGAGTTCAGGGAAGCGCACCTAAGCTACCATATGCGTAATTTTTCTAGTAGAAGGTCGAAAGTCCAGGTACCAGGGTTGAACAAACAAGGCATGACCAGATATTATCCACGGTCCCTGTGTAAGAGTCTGAATGTAATCTTCCGCCTCCACGAAATTGATGAGGTAAAATTCATTGTCTAGATCGACAATTTTCATGGGGCCTATAGGTTTCCATATAGTGAGTAATCTGGATTTTAGCATTGTAAATCCTATTTTACGTCCTAATAGTTTGATCACAATTGCGTATGCCTAAGCTTTGTCTAGTTTTCATTTGAATGTGTTGGACAGTTCTATTATAGTCCCATGTCGAATTCGCCTTATATTATCGATATATCTCCCTCGGTTATTTCAATGGGTTCCTCTTCAGGCCAATCCAATTCCTTTGACAACCGCACTATAGCTAGGTTGGTTGCTCGTTACAACAGGTACGGGAGAAGGGGGGTCTTCTTCCCTTTCGCATATGCGAACTTTTTTCGCAACATGTCCATCGTATCCAGTTGAGTTGAGAGCATTTTGAATGTCCATCATGAGAGCGTTTTTGTGGTGGAAACAAAACAGTTATTATTGAGGCTTTCTTGGTTATTTTTTAACAAATCAACCACTTTCAATAGTAATAGTAATTATTTCTTTCGTTCTAACCAATTATCATAATTATAATGATTACATCCATTCTCATTTTTCACTATATTCATTCTCAATCAAACTACCACTGCCCAATTTGAACTAAGCGCCTCCTTATATAAAAAAATTGATTTTAGATTGGGTTTCGAACTTGGTGAGTCGGATTCGAACCAATCATTTTGGTCATAAACATGAAAAATATCTATTTTTACTAGATTACATCTTTTTTTTAAGAATCTATACTACATTACATCTTCTTAACCTAATGCATTGGTCTTTTACTACATTTGCCCATCACAACTACAAATACAAGTTTATACAGGCCCCCGTCAATTCCTTTGAGTTTCATCCTTGCGAACGTACTCCCAATGCGAGATACTTAACGCGTTGGCTACAGCACTGCACGGGTCGATACGCATAACGCCCATTATGGATAAAAGAATTCATTGCTTAATATCTAAATAATTCTAATTAACCGTTGAAAGATGTTTTACACCGCACATACCACAAATAATTTGATGATATTAAAATAATAAACTAAAAATAAATAATTAAATTGAGTATTATAAGTGATAAAAATTAAATTAAAAGAAATGTTAACTTCAAAGGAAAAACGTTGCATTCCAAAATAATGATGCTTAGATTTTAAAAGAGATTATATCATTTTCGATTATGTAAATAAAATAAAAAGAACTCATCAAATATTCCAAATACACTTATATCGTATCACTAAATTCGACTCGTATCATATCACTAAATTTGAGTTTAAGGAAGCAGCGCTGAGCGAATTGAAAAATTGATGTAAATTTCTCAAAATAGCTTATGCTCTCAGAAAATCCATACATTAAATAAATTATATAATACTTAATTTTATTCACTTTTTGTTTACATATTTTAATTTTATTCACTTTTTGTTTACATATTTTATAATTTTAGTGTTATTTCATTTTTTTAATCTTGTCTCATTAAATTTAAATTAGAAAATTTCATATTTAGTTACATCCATTTAACTTTAATATAATATAACCTTCGCCAACAAAACTAGTGAAATTCAATATCAATATAAATATGATCAAAGAGACAAGCTTGATTTAAGAACATGAATAGACATATAAAAAATGATACAAATCACCACACTCGTAAAAGGAAAGAATTGAGAATGATGTCATTTTGGGGTGTGATCGACACTAGAAAATTAGATAAGATCACAAGATTTTAAAGAAATTAAAACAAGAGTTACTCTATAATATTAAAGAATAATTTCTCCAAAATTTTTTAATGATCAATAATAATGGTAAATTGGCAATCACATGTTAGGAAAACTTTAAGAATTGGAGTCCTAAAAAGAAATAATATTTTTAAATAACAAAATCCTAAGCAACTAAACTAAATGACTAACTCCTGCCTAGTTGTTTAACCGGTTGCTATTTACATTATTTATCTTTATAAGTGTGAAACATAGATGTTTTTGACGTTGATCTCACTTTATATGCAATTTATATCTCTCTATCTGAGAAGCTTATATATCTTGAGTAGATGTTTAATTTCTATCATTTTTTCTCTCTTCAAAATAACTTATCCTTAAAACAATATCTTTGTAAACTTGCTTTAGTGATAATGGATCAAAGGTGATTGGTTTATCATTCATGATAAAGAGATAATGATTATTGTATCCCTTATACATAACTCTCCTAGCAAATTATTGAGGACACCCTAAAGTATGTGACTTGCTTGCATTAGCATCACATCACATTGCATCTCATCCTTGTACCTCATAATTATGAAAGAAACTAAAACTTACTTGGTTACCTTAACCTTCCCACTCTCACTTAACCATTACTAATTATATGGTTTAACTTATTTTGTAGTCTCCAGTCTCAACTTCTTCACTAATTCCATACTAGCTATATTGGTACAATTTTGCATCTATGATCATATTTAAAACTCAATACTTGTTAGAATTTTTTTAGGGAATGATCATATTGTTTATTCATAGCATCCTCTCTCACATCCATGATCAATGCCCTCTAATGACCATTATCCTCCTCACTTCGAACCTCTCAGTGCACTCATCATCACTAACATTCTTCAAAATAGGCATGTCATCATGTACTTCCTCTTCAATTAGGAACCCATACTGTCCATCCTCCCTCATCATCATCACTCTTTTGTTAAAACATTGTGGCTATCCTTGTTCCAAACACTTGAAATACTTAATATTTCAATTTTTAGCTGTTGATATGGAATCATTTTTAGCTTTATATCTATTTGGTGCTTGCACTTTCAATTTAGTTATTTTATATTTTGGTTTTGAAATTTTGTAATGAAGAACATTTAGTAGAAATATCAAAACAATTAAAAGGTCTCTTTTTAGTTATCTTCATACTTCCATAGCTATATGAACCGCATCCTCCAACTCCACAAAATGGTGTAGCTTTATAATATTGGCGATTTTTGGATTTAGTTCACAAATGAAATGAGTCAGTATTGCTTTCCTAATCTTTCTCTATATTTGTCCTAACTATGACAACCTCCATATTCTTACGGTACTCCTCACACTCTTAAGACCTTAAGTTAAGGTTTTACAGCCTTTAACAGGGATCCTTATTATAAGAACTCCACACAAAAAGTTTTCTCATCATTTCATCTCCTCTCATATCTTAATAAATGGCTCTCGATTCCTTCTCCTAGTGAGAATTTGTTTGACAGACTCCTATCCTGATGACTAGTTGACCCACCCAGCACATCATGAAAATCCTTCAGTCGATATTTGATCAAACTAGAAAGTTCCCATGGAGCTAAGCCTTTTCCCTTTTTAGTCAAAATAATTTTGACTCAATATTGGAAGTATAAGCAATGGAAATTTTCAAAGGAAACCTTAGTAGAAAATTTGGACTTTTATTTAAAAATTTTGACAGCATAACAACTGCATTTTGATAAAACCAAAAATTTCAAAATCCCTGTAAACCATATTCAAAACATTTCTATACACAAATGAAAGTCTCCATTATAACTTTTGGATGTCAAGTCCACTAAGAAGCAATTTCAAAAGGTTCAACCATGTTCATGCATTAACTTAAAAAGCATTTTTGTACAGCCATGTTTCCACAGAACTATGTAGATAACAAGTTCATGAAGATGAAGCACAAGTGAAAGACAAAAAAATGCCTACACAGTAGCAAGTGACAAAGACAATTACTAAAGTGGCGGAGTTCCAACTATTGAAGTCCCTGAGCGTGCAGCTGGGAGGTTATAATTTAAAAACAGAAAATAAAGGATGAGTTAAACGAGCTCAGTGAGTGTTATTGGTTTCCATTCAAAATATTTATACAAATATTAACCTCCATAAAAATATTTTCTTTTCTTTTCAAGTAATAACCAATGCTCTTACAATATATATTCTTTTCTTTTCATAAGATCAATGTATATGTAAAACAAAACATATATATTTTTCTGAGATCAAGTTCCTCTTTTCTTGTAAAGTAAATAGTGATGGCAATCAATACTTTCATGAACTTTCTTTTTAAAACATAGACAATCACTAATTTTCTTTGCCATTGAGTACCCTTAGGTGTAAAGTCATAGAGTTGGTTTTGTATCGCTTACCTATGCCTGGTTAAACTCTAATAATGGAGCTGATTTTGCATCACTTACCCACACCAAGTTAACCACTATATACCGATTATTATGAAGCTAGTTCTGCATTACTTACCCATAACGATGCTAGCACTACTTATAAAGCAGTGGTTACAGAGTTAGTTCTGCATCGCTTACCTATAATAGTGCTAGCACAATATATACTTCATACGTATAGAGGGCAACTCACAGGACATATTGACAGACACAACACCACCCACTTTAGTGACAAACACCCCCAAACACTGTCATACACGTTAGGACTTACTGTGATCGATATAATCGTATGTATAAAGACTTAACAGTGTACCATAGGCTGAACCACAATTAATACATGAGCATGCCTCATTTCAATAACAATTCAATTCAAGTTCAAAGTCCATTTCCATGCCAATTTAAAGCATATGCAAATTTCAATTCAATGTCAACTCAAAGCATGTGTACATCTCATTAGCTTCCAAGTACATCCAAATCTCAATTCAATGCTATTCAAAGCATATGTAAACCTCAAGAAAATTGACTTTTAAATTCAGGAAGTAACACCAATGAAATTATTCATAAACATACTTTTCATAGTAAAGTAAAAACCATCTTTACAAAATTAACTTAAAGATACACTCATAATTTGTTGTTTATCGTTAACCACCTTCACATGTTTAGTGTTTTTCCCTTACTAGTCCTGAGTATATGGTGATGAGAAAAGCTTATTGTCTTACTCAACTGTGAGAGAGACTCCTGAAGGGTTCCTAAAACCTATCAAGTACATCTACAACTTACCACCTTGTTTTACAAATTTTATGACAAAGAACTTAACCAAAATCTTAGCATTTAGTATAAATAAAATTATGTTTTCTTTTCATTCAACCATTGAATAATGTCCATAATTTATACATTCTGTCTTCTTTTCATTTAAATAACGTATATAGTGGATACATATTGTCTTTCTTCCATTGAACTATTGAACTATATACAACATACATGCTGCGATCGAACAACCATTAGGCCACATATATAGTATCTACATGCTGCCAATTAATAACCATTGAACAACATATATAGGATATGGATATATATGTTGTTTTCTTTACATATTACTAGGTTGTTTTCTCTCCATTTACCATATTGTTTTTCTCTTCATTTAACCATACAATCAGCTTAAATATTCACGCGATTAGCAAGGGAATTCATGTAACCAACTTAAGCATTCATATGACTAGCTAAAGAGGAAGGACAAGAGTGGTTTAGCATACCAAAATCAGGTGGTAGCACGCTATCCATCTTTTCTCTACACGTAGCTAGTGTTGATGAAGATGTTGTCCACGGTTGGAAGCTTAAGCACTACGCATAAATTATTTCCTAAATACGCATAAATTATTTCCTAGAGACAAAAACTTGGAAGAATTATGCGTGAAAGGAGCAGCTGCTGCAATTGTCCATCATCAATTCTAGTCCAAAGGAGTAGTAAAATGTCCGTGGAATGAAGGTGGAGCGGCCTTCATCATCCTTGTATAAGTTACATATTGTAGAAAGCTATCCAACACGTTGCATGATTTGTTTCCAACAGTTGTCCATTATGTTAGATCTTACCATCTTTGTTTAATTAACCCATTAATTTCTTACATCATCCACAACAATTTTTAACTCCTACATCTAACAAGTTGTTCTGATTGTGTCTTACCAAAATGACACACGTCCACACTATGTATTGGTCTCACATGTAATTAATTTTATGTCCCTCACATCTACTCCTTCATGAACGTGGCAGCATAAGGTTTTCACGCATTCTTGTTCCAAAATAATGAGAACCTCTTCATGTACGTGACAATTGCCACTTAAGGCTCATTCACATGTACATGTATTATTTCTTGTTCAAATAAATTAAGTGGCTTAAGAAAAACTTGTCCAGTTTCTGTAGGAGTTTCATGTCCACTTATTAACATGTTGCACCTAAACAAGTCAACATATAAGTTGGATCGGTTTACTTTAAGTGTCCTTAACTATGGTTGATTCTCTCACGCTTTGGTTTACTTGGTTTATGTTCTTATGTTTCAGCTTGAAAATGCTTCAAATTTACTCCATGATAATTTAAAATAAGGTCAGCCATGATCTATCATAAATCCATCTGATCAAATTTATTTTTGGTACATTTCCATACCAATCAACTCCAATATTTTTTGACTATCATTTGACTTTAATATTTGTCTCAAGTTTTATAATGATTCAGGGTCGGGCCCCTAATTCACCTTTTAGCGAAAATAAAATTTACATTCACCTGAAAATATCATTCACACGAAATAAAATTTTATAAACATGTGAAAGGAAAGTTTGGAATTTTACATTGTTAATCCCACCAATCCATGGCATAATCACAAAACTTTAGGATTGCTAGTTTAACATTTGGAAGAGAAAAATGTTAAACTATCAACCTCCTTATATGCCTCAAAATTATCCCTCCTAATAGGTATAGCTGAGTTATATTATGGGATAGCTATGACCACTTCATACTTCTCCAACATATCCCTAACTTTTACCAATTTATCAAATAAGTTGCTCATATTGGCCTTGTATAGTGTTCATGATGAACTCCTAGTCTATCTTCGCTCTTTCCTTCTTAATTACTTTCTAGTCTTTGAACAAGTTTTTTTTTGTCGCCTTTGAGTCATAATGAACACAAAGAATTTGTTAGTAGTAAACTTACATGCTTCTCTCAAAATTCATTTCGCTCATAATATAAACTCTTGAATGAAGGTTACCTACAAATTTGATAATCTAAATCAAGAAAACTAGTTTAAATCTTCTCTTTTTGTATTGATTGTATTGACTCACTAATTTTCTAATCGAAGTAAAAGAACTATAACTTAATTTTTATTATAGTGAACTAAAAAAGGTGATTTATAACTAAAAACCTCTATTAATGGTCAGTTGATATCTATTTTAAAACATATTTAAAAATTAAATATGTTTAACATGTAAAAATAGAAAATAATTTAAAAATTATTATTTTATATCTTATTTAAATGTAGTAGAAGATTTTGATGTAAGTACTTTGAATGAAAGTGTAATTTATGAATCTTTAAATAGTATTATATAATTTGCAATTTTTAATGACAGTGAGAGAGAACTTACTTAAGAAACATAACTATTAATTATTATATAATTTTTATTTTGGATTCAATTTTAGTTAGAATCATCAAATTTATTATTAGTTGATTATCTATCAATAAAAATTTGTATTATGTTTTTATTACAATAAAGTATTTCATTTGTATATTATATTTTTGTTTACTCTTATAATTTTACTTCTCATTCACTCTGTACCACTTTTATGATAATTATTATCTATTAAATTTTTTAACTTTAAGCATCTCTTCTTGTTGACTTGATATCCACCCTAATTCTTTTAAAACATTAAATTAATATATTACTAAATAATAATAAAATAAAATAATAAGAGATTTATAATTTTAAGAAATAAAATTATAAATTATAAATAAAAATAAAAAACTAATGCTCTAAAATAAATTAATATATTTCACACGCATCACCGTCCTCTAATTCACGCAAAAAAAATTTGTCAACTGTGCAATCCTTCAATATTTTTTATAGAAGAGTTGACAAAGAAAATTAATTTTTTTTAGTTAAATTGATGAGGACATATAAGAAGTTAATGTCTTTCATATACAAAACTTGAATCAACGGTCACGTAACAACATAATTTTCATTTTAGATTATTTGGGATCTAAAGATTACGAGAGATGACTTGATGCGACCGCTCCGCAACAAATAATCAGCCATTCGTATTTAGAAGTTGAATCGAAAGTGACAATTTTGTTTTCAATGGGGAAGCTGGAGTGCAGGTTTTATCTAGTTGAGCCCTGACTCGACTTAACTGCAACAAATTGAGAAAATAAACTCAATAACTGTCTACATCCTTCACTACCAACTCCAATAATTGAAATAAATGAGGAAATAGAGAAACCGGGCTGGTTGCTTTCCACCAGTAAATGAACCGTTGGAGACAACGGCTTGATGGAGCACCAATGCAACAGATGGTCCTTATAAACTAAGTACTTCAGCTTCTGGAATCTATTCCATTATTGTTTTTCGACACCTGCAGAAGCTTTTGCCCGCAAGCCAAAATACAATACAGACTTTTTAACTACAGCAGACATACAGGAGTTGAAAACAATGTAAATGAATTTCATTTTAAATCAATAAAACTTTTGTGATGCTCATAACTCTACAATTTCCGACATGAGAAATATATCGGTTTCTATTTCGAAGCTCAATCAGAATGGTACCCATCTGTACTCTGTCATCAGATGAGCAGAAGCACAAGGAAACAAGAATAAATTTGCTAATATTATATCTCACCCAATATCTCTATACACATCTAACCAAAGGGGGAAAAGTGGTGACTTACCCAACTCATTTACCCCATGCTCAAAGCCTGTCATCTCTTTGAACCCCCTTTAAATACGAATTGATAATCCAAAATTTTGGAAACTTCTAATTTCTCCTCTGAGGCCAGCGGTTACAATCACCACACCATAGGCTGACATATTTTGATTGGAGAAATCCATACTGATGTGAGGGCTCCGACTCCGAGTTCTAGTGGTCAAATTCAGCTTTTCTTCTGGCCATGTTGCTGAGATTCTATCAAAGAAATAGCCGTTGGTTGCACTAGAAATTATTCCATTTAGTGAAGAGTTGGTGCACCCTGCCGTCGACATTGAACCATCATTACTGCTCATTTCTTCAACAGGCGTAGGCGGGTGATTGGCAATGGAGACGTCATCAAGGTGGTTATCCAGCCCACTATCTTCTCCAGAATAAGGATCTTGAAGCCCCCAAGTATCAGTCATCCCAGGCCAAGGGACAGCAACTGAGACATCTTGACAGTGAAAATGTTCATATGAGCGTGTCACAGTAATACCTTTACTCCTGCTAGGACGAGAATCAGCTTCATGCTTCCAAACATACACAGAAGAATCCTCACTAGCAGCAACGACATACTTCCCGTTGGCTGTGAGGGAGGCTGAGATTTGGCGGTTAGTGTTGCGAAACCCTGTTAAAGAATTATTCATGAACTTAATCTCTAAGAATGATGTACTAGAGAAAAAACTGCATTAAGAAATTTGTACACTTTCCTCGATTATCAGACATTGTTATTGACATTTAAAAAGTAAATTTACATCGACAATAACCAATATACAATTTCAACAATTCAAATAGCTGATTTCTAGAAACAGCCACAAAGATTGAGGAAACTAGAGGAATCAAATTCCAACCATTTCTCCTTGGAATATCTAATAGAAGTTTCTGTAATACTAAATATGAGATTTGGCATCGTATAAACTAAAAGCACATTAGCATAACACTGCCAGTAAGTTGACTCATATCACATCAGATACATAAGAAGTCAAAATTAACCAGCTACTAGAACTTAAAGAAGGAATATTCTGCACCCCATCATCTAAAAAGATCATCATTGACCAATAGGATCCCAAAGTACACGAAGAGATTGATGAAATTGAGCATTACACGATATACTTAACAAGAATAGCATAGCAAAGCATTCACACCCAAATATTTATCATTGAAAGTCTAGCCAGATAGAGTGCATTCTAAACAATAGAAGCAGAAAATAGTGAATCTGACGACCTTAACTTCTTCTGCAAGCATATGAGACACAGAATTCTGCTTTCAACCATATGCTTCACTTCCTAAGGTTTGATATAAATGACTTATTTGCACCATTTTAGCATGATGGGATAGAATAGAATAGAATAGAATAATGAGGTGCGAACGCTTGGCCCGCCTGTGGGGTGGTGTGCCAGTTGGGCCCTAGGAGAGGTGTGCCCGCTTGGCCCGCCTATAAATTCCTATGATAGAATTATGGGATAGAATAGACCAACCTGCTGTAGGATCCTACGAATTCCTATGATCTAGGGTATGAAAACCAGTAACCTGGAAAAGTCTAATTTAGCCCTTGTTTTGGACCCTACCTAACATAAATTTCTCAAAGAAGAGAAAATTTGGCAGAAAACATGCTTAAAGTCTAATTACTGTTTTCCTTTTCTGTTAGTAATGGGGCATAATCCAATGCTTATTCTAAGGCAAATTACTGTTTTAACCCTTCATGCATAAGGTTAGAATGCTGCTTTCTAAGTTATATGATTCAAGGACCCTCGCAACTGGAAACTCGGCCCGAAACATTTCCGTGTACCTAGGTTCTTTTATGGCCATCAACTTCATCAACTGAATTAAGTTACCGATAAGAACTTTCATTTATGCTTTTCGCCTATAAACCATAGGAAGAACATTGTGTACATCCTTACCCTTGAATTTGTGGACCAGTTCAATGCCATTGACAACTCGAATTCGTGAATCTGCTGATGTAATAAGCACTTCTAATGAACTTCCTGGCACAAACTATTATATGAAACTCATTAAGCTTAAAATGATCATGCCAGTATTTTTAAGAAATATAGCAATAAGAAACCAATTTCTTTTTTAATCTTTAGAACTGATGTACTGATGTGTTCTATGTGCTAAAGTCACAAAATTACCTGGAATCCAGTGATTTTCTTGAGATTGGCTTTCTTCTTCCTATTTTGCAGATTAATTTGACCTTTTAGTTGCAATTTATTCTCTGTAAAATGGCAAAGGTCAAAGAAAGCATAGTTAGCACTCAGTGGCAACTGAACTTCAACAAAGCAGAGAGAAAGAGAATCAAATTGTACCAGATGTATTATACAAACGACAGCTCCCCTTATAAGTACCAACAAGTGCACCCTTTAAACAAAAAACAAAAATGATTATGAACCAAATAACATATTGCTTAAAACAGAAACCAATCACGTTATTAAATATTGCCTACCTGACCATCGGGAGTATAACAAGCTGCAGTTACCATCTCATGCAGATCATTCCAGTCAACAACTTGTCGATCAGGTATACTCCATATACGAACTTTTGCATCCAAGGAACCACTAATGAAGTAGTCATCATCAACAGGGTTGAATTGGATGCACGTTACTGGTAAAACAAAAAACAAAAAAATGAATTGGGATTAATAAAACGTGCTAGTAAGACGTAAGACAGGGTATATTGATCTACCAATTTTGACACACATTTTAGGAATCAACAATTTAAATGTTTTATGTAGTACTAATCTACCACTTTACCATGTCGATAATGCAAATAACGTTGTCTAAATGCAGTCAGAATGGCATCAATTCTTTGACTCTTCAATTTCAAGGTCATTCAGAGCCATTGGTACATACCATAATCACTGTGCGAAAATATCTTCAAGCAGGTCTTGCTCGACAATTGCCACAGACGCACAGTTTTGTCCATTGAAGAAGAAAGCAGGCCCTGGGGAAAACAAGAACTTGTTTTATTTAGAGTTAGATTAGATAAATATTATTTGTTCATTTTTCAATAGTGGCTTCATCCATGCATCTATCCAACACAAGATTCTGTAATATTAGAAACTTTTCTCTTCTTCCTCCCTCAAAAGAGAAAAGTAAAACTAAAAGTGATAGAGATATCAACTGAGGTTGTAGTATTTACGTATTTCTATAGAATTCAATAATAGAATCCCTCCTGGAAGGAAGCTCCAGGCCTATACAGTATCTGTATATTTCAGTATGATTCACAATATTCTCTCCTCACTGAACAAAAAGGCTATTGATTGAGAGGGTCTCCCAGTGGAAGAACCTTTTTTGATTCCTTCCAAAAAAAAAGTTGGCAAGCATATGCAACTAACAAGCTTTCCTACTTTTCACTACCATAGTTAATTTATAACTCAAACTTATCATTGGATCAAAATTATCAGTCTACAAGTTAGACATGTGAAAAACCACATTATTCACTTGGGTATAGGAACCTCAAAATAATTTCGGTAGAGTCGAAAAAGTTTCCCTGTCTTCTTAAAGGAAACTGAATGAGTTAGAGCACTTGACCATTTCCTTCTTTCTAACAATAAAAATTAAGCAAAATATTTCTCATAAGGACATCATATCGCATCTTTGAAACCTTGCCAAGATTAATCCGTAAAATTACACATTTTTTGATTCCTTGACCTTTTTGTCACCACTTAACATCATTACAAATATCTAGTGCCATCTAAGTTAATCACATGTCCTGTTCATGTCCTTGAGAATTGCTTGTCCCAACATAGATATACTCTAGCAACAAACAAATTCAGCTAATAAAAATAATGAAAACTAGTAAGTTAGCCCCTAGGGGGTGGTCGAGTTGGTGGAGTGTGGGGGAATGGGGCTAAAAGGTCCTGTGTTCAAATCCCCTTACCTACGCTCTCTCGATCGAGTTTGTCATACAGGGTTTGCCTAGTGCGGAATACCTGATTGGCGTGATTTGCAGGCTATTACGTCAATTTGAAGGTTTGCCCAGTGGGCATCTAAAGGATAGTGGCTACGTGTTCCTCCGTTTCCCAAAAAAGCAAAAAAACTAATAAGTCAGATATATCCAATGTTATGCCTAATCCACAATTTGCATAAGGAAGATCTTCCCCATAGTTTCCTACAATTGAACATGCCTCCATATTGCAAGATTCACATGATACTGGCCGTCAAGGTTTACTAATCAAACTAACTAAACTTTTAAGTTATGCTGCTCATAAAAAAGGACTGACAGAAACATGAAGAAAGGCCAAGATCCAACTAACAAGAGGTTGTATGAAGAGAAGTCAAGCTTTGGCATGAGATCTCGGCACCCATAAACGTGCAGCTGCTCTTCTGACACCCATATTTCAAATTAGACAACATACTTGCAAGGCCTTGCTACTCTATATACCCAAATACTATCCCTCAGCAACAAAGAGTCATACCAACTATCGCTGTTATAGGAAAAATAAAGCCCAAAGTAAAAGAACCAGAGAAAGAGACACCTTGAGACATAAACCATATTAGTTTTATTTTAAACCTAAAAATGCAGCCATTCCTAAGGCAACATCCAATCAAACAAAGTAAACTCAATTTCCCATTCTGTTTTTGTACATCACAAATCCTTCTTAACATTAGACCATTGAATGCTATCTGTAAATATGGATGTTAAACATTCCTAAGGCCCAATTACGCTATTTTTTCTAGTCCAAAAGCTTTAAAATCTGAACTACTTAAATAAGCCCTCACTACCTTCCGGTATCCAATTTCTGGACTTGTCTCTTAATTGCAGAATAATAAAACTTTGGAAAGATAAGCTAGTCTAAACTACTCATTTGGTAAAGATTTCAATAATGGAAAATGCCCAAGTATAACAGTATGTAATATCAAGTTGCTACATAGTTTTCTAGCCAAGCAAGCACACATTTTCCAATACACGTGCATATTCACAACTCAATTTTCATTTCTGTAACAGTTAAAATATTTGTATCTATTATCCGTTATCCTGATAACATGACGCTTAAATAGCAAATATGAATATTGGAAGGACGAAAAAACATATCCTCATAAGCAAATCCGTGATATCAAAAACATTTTATATATCAAATAGAACTTTGTCTAATCATAAGCCAGTATATCTCTCCTTTCCAAATATCACGGTAGGGAAAATTGATTGCTCATCTAATCATGAAAGAAGTTTTCTGGAACATAAATAAGATCAGGAAAATACATATGACTCAATGAAATATCACCTCTAACTTTACATTAGAGGCCAAGAAAAAATTAGTGATCAAATAGGAACTGTTACGAGTGCAAGAGTGAGAAATCACTCATCAGTAGAAGATGCTGGAGAAAATTGACAGAAACTCACTAACCTGTGACTTGGACCAAGAAAGGTCAAGAACATCATCAAGATGTCCATGGAATGAGCAAATGGGTTTATCTGTAAGTGCAAATACAGTCTCCGGCACAACAATGTGGTCCAAGCTCAAAGATTTTCTGCTTATGGATGGCCGGCCTCTCCTCTTCTTCTCATGATGTCCGTCAGCAGATGGAGAAAACAAACTAGGCTCAGGTGACCCATTTTCCATTAACAATAGGTTAAGATTCCCATCTTCTGGTTTTTCCATTAATAACTCTCCTTTCCTTTCCGCCTGCACAACCTGCCAAATATGAATCACACAATCCTCACCTGCACTTGCTAGATATCTGCCATCTAAACTAAACTTAATGCACCATATGGAGCCATTATGCGCTTGTATCTCTTGACTTTTATAAAGAGCACTCAACTCTTTAGATGATTTCCCATATTGCCTTACCCTCACTTTCTCTGGCCCGTGGAATAACATGTCTTGGCTATCATCAGTAGCAGAACTCGACCTCCTTCCTCCCTTTTCCGATCCAGTATCCCTCTCATCACTACTTCTCTCTTTATGTCCTGTCACACTGCTTGCCACACTTTTTATACTCTTAAACCATCCGCCCTTTTTCTTCTTCGGAACCCCAACTCCACTACCTCCATTAGCACGAGAATCCACATTCTCTCTACTGCCATCCTCAACATTTTGCCTTCTCATCAATTCTTGTACAATCGGTGAATGTCCCACTGTCATTTCAAACTCCTCCATCGTCAACTGCCTACCCGTTCCCACTTCTTTCAACTTGTTCCACATCCCATCTTCCCTTATCTCATTAACTACAAACTCCTTCCCATTATCAAGATTCTTAATGGTACACACCTCAGTTGTTTCCACCCCATTACAAGCCAACTCATCAACAAACTCCCCAAAACTGGTGCTCGACCAATTCCTATTAAAATCACCATTTGAATTGCTGGAATCGGATCGATCCACATACACCCTCCTGCCATTTTTACCCGATGGAGGCTTACTCGGAGAAACGGCAGTGGCTTTAGGCGAAGAGCTGTTGGTGATTCTTTTGCAACCCACATGAAAACAACCATTATCATTGTTCGTGGTAATTTTGACTTTGTTATCCGTACTCTTACCCCTATTTACATCCATTAAATCATGACAAAGAATTGGAGGAGAATAAACACACGACAACAACGAAGAAGAAGAACAACAACATGAATTCAAATCATCATTACAATGATCACCATCCACACTCCGATTCGCCGCCGTCCCACCGGCTTCGGCAGTCGATCGGAGGATCCAGTCGGAGGCACTTCGACCAGTCAAACAAGCCAAGGACGCAGACCGGTGAGAGCCAATATCAACACCATCAGGTCGGCCCCGAGAAAAAGACGGGTCGGAGCTTAGACCCATCTGGCGGAGAAGCCGTTGGCGGCGTTCGGACACGGAGGCGGGCTCGGAGATCCAAACGTCGTACTTGAACGCGTGATGGCTCAAAACACGGTGATGACTAGGAGAGGCAGAGCCGGAATTGGAGCGGGTGGGGTTGGGGTCGGGTTCGGAGTCGGAGTTGGAAGTAGAACAAGAGCAAGAAGACGAAGCAATGCGATCGAGAGACTCGTAGAAACAATCTTCTTCTCCTTCTTCTTTTTCATGTTCCTCTTTCCTGTTGTTGCTCTTCATGGGGATTGTCGTTTCGTTTGTTTCTGTTTCCGTTTTCGCTCATCTTATTTTCAGGGTCACAGTGGCGAGACATAGTGACGTGAAGGAGAAGAAGAGAAAGAAGAAAAAAGGGCATTTCATTTCCACTTGGGTGTGTGAGAGACACTCACAAAATGGAAATGGAAATGCCCAAATACGTTTGGTCTTGAGTTGGTGCTTATGGTTGAAGGGGTTTTGGGGTTCGGTTGCGATCTGAGAGGGATTTTGGGAGATCGGAGGGAGGAGAGGAGGGATCAATTCAATGTAGGTGGAGGGTGGAGGAGGGAGAAGAGTCTGAGGCTTGTGAGAGTGGGGAGTCTTATGGATGTTATTGTTTGCAATTGTAACTTATTTTGGCAGAGGCAGAGAGAAAAGAGAGAGTACTAGTTCTTGTCTAGTTAGGCTTGCTTGTTTGCTTCCTTTCCCATCCATTTTATTACTTTTCTACATGTTCATAACAAAACCATTCAAGAGAATATATAAGGAGAGGAGAATGTAATATTGGTGTTTTGTTTTGTTTTCTTTGTAATTTATCTAATCCCATTTTCTACTTCTTCTGCTTTCATTAATCATTATGGCCTAAATAAATACTCGCTACTTACCAGATGATGAGGGAGAGGGGAGAGAGAGAGAGAGAGAGAGTCTATCTTTCATCTTGCTTTGCCTCTTGCTCCTTGAAGATTCTAAAACAACCTTAACTAACATGTAGTGTAGGAGGAAGTGGATAACGTGAGAGTTGAGGATGTTGCAGTTCCCCAGATTCTTAGAATTCTGAGATTAGAATAGACACCCTACATACATTTCTTGTGTTGGTAATAGCCAATTGCATTGGATTATTGAACACCTTCTCCTACCTCTTCTTCGGTTTCATTGGATTTGTGGACATCCCTTCCCTGGGATTAAGTTGTCACCAAAAGTGGGCAAAAGCTCTGATAGTCGTGAATTTTTGTTTGATATGTAAAATTTTAAATAAATATAATCATTTATAAGTTAACTTATAAAATAATTTTTATTTATATAAAACTCATAATTCGCATCATAAATTTTTTCCATCACATAAATAACTCTTTTTTATCCTTTCATATGCTTAGTCTCATGTCATCAATAAGTTTAATCTATAAGTATTATTTTAGTCTCATGTCATCAATAAGTTTAATCTGTAAGTATTATTTTGTAATTATACATTAATATTAAAAATAAATTTATAAACGTCAAAATTATAAGAAACCTTGGATGCTCGTGTACCATTTTTCATAACCCGCTTCTACATCCATGGAGTGAAAAAAGATATAGGATAGATGGGCCGTTGGCAAGTACATGACAATGAAGCCCATTGCCAAAAGTAGTACACCTAAACTTTTGGAGGCAGCAACCCTGTACTACTGTCCACACTCCACAGAAAGTGACTTCTCAAAAATACTTTTAATTGCCTTGCAGGTATTGAATAATCAACCCAATACCCCATCACTCAAGGTGTGGGATGGAGTTTGTTCCATAACTTTGGGCAAATGTGTTTTGCATGGCTTATTGTCGTGCTGCTATATGATCCATTTTCTGTGTCTTCTAGGAGGTTTAGAATCACCTATATGTTAGGATCTCAATATGAGCATCTTCAAATCTTGAGTTCGTAGAGAATGATGTTATAATACTCGTATTTT
>JANVCL010000214.1:41781760-41795400 GCA_026546855.1 Erythroxylum incrassatum | reverse complement strand
AAAAATCAAAGAAATAACAAAACACATAGTCTCCATCCCTGGTCTTTTCCTAAAGAATACGAAAATCCCTAGAAGAAAAGTGCAGAAATGTAAACTGAACTGAACTAAACTAAACTCAAAGAAAATTACTACAGAAAATTCTAAAACTAGGCTAATCTAAAGCTAACAAAAAGAATGTAGAAACGTAGAACTACTACTGAAAATCTGCAGAAAACTATCCTAAACTAAAGTTGTGTGAATAGTAAATTCTCTCCCCTTTTAAGCTTTTTTGATCCCTCTTCTCTCTCCTTCTCGTGATCTTCAACAGATAACCCTTATCCCCATTTCAAGTTGCAGATTTCCATTGATAAGATAACAATCTGATCTTTAAAGATTATGAAAATCTCGGATTTGAATTTGAAAATAGATCTGTAGATTATTTTTGTCCTTGCATGTGCCCATGCTTAGTCATTGAATTTGATGTCAATCTGGAATTTTCAGATTTTCTTTGTTTATTTTACATCTTTTTTATTCAATTCTATCTCTAAAGTGATGAAAATCACCTGAGAACAATTAATAGACAATTCCATTAATTTTGGATAATAATTTCCTCACATTAAAGAGAATTAAATACAAAATAAGCACAAAATGACAACTTAACAAGAGAACATTCTCCCTAATTACTTTAGAATGATGAATTATATATTGATCACTCAATTACCTTCGTATAGTTTATATTATATCCAATGATTACCAACTTAGCTACTTATGATTACAATATGTTTTAAGCAGTTTCAAAACATAATAATCCTTATATGAGATACTTTAGAAATCTCAAGTCAGAGGATTACTTGTACAATCATCACAATTAGAATTTTCATATACATATAAGTAATGTTTCAAATGGAATTCTCATATGGGGTTATTTTAGTGAATTTATTCTTTAAAAAGCACTCACACATTTATTTAAGTATCTCTATACTTTTGTCTATAAAATTGAATGCTTTGTTCATAAGAAAGAAACTTAATGTGTACTAATCTTTTTACACTCTATCAATGTCGAGTCTCAATATAACAATAACTATGAACAATTTAAAGATAATATATAAATTTCATATGAATCTCATAATAATGAATTCATCATAATTTTATTTGCAATATATATTTATCCTTTGGAATTTATCATATGCATATAAATATGTATAAGATAAATAATATATTTAAATAATTATGACACTAAATTACAACCAACTAATTGGTTACAGGGCATAGATTAAAAAAACAACATTTAAGATTACTTATCTTTTTAGATGCAAGAGCTAACAAGAAAGAATAAAGCTTGAGACCAAAAGAAACAAATGGTTTCTTTTAATAGGAATCAACATTTGGATGTAAAAATAGTAAATAGAAAACCTTTAGTTATAATTTCATATAAACAATAAAATTAATAGGAATGTACGTTGATCCATATCTATTTATATAGCTTTACGTGTAACAAACTAGAGTCCTTTTCTTTGTTAAAGTTTTTTTTCCTCTCTACATTGTTGTTGTTCATAATTCTTTAATGGTCAAGAATCTATGGTAAAACTTATGGTTATTTTCTATCTTATCTTTGGTACCATCATAAATTTAAAAATAAAGGAGCAAGGGTTTATAAACCATATGAATCTAACATCTTTTAGTCTAGTAACCATCATATTAGACCCATTTCACTAAAACCAGCCCAACAAGTGACATGAGCCATTATAGATTATTAAAAATAATATAACAATCTCCCACTTAGCCTATGTAATGACTTGGTAATTTAATAACAAACTATGAACGTATTCTATACATTGACTTTATCAAGTCAACATATTTAACTAAATTGAACTGATCATATCATAACAATTATAAGTAATTTAATGATTGATTCCTTCCATATATCATATAACCTACGTAACTCAGGATAACTTTAATTGAGGAACATTATAATCCTCAATTTTATTGTCTTTCAAAAGACATAGCCTATCACACATCAAAATAAAACATATATACAATATAATATGGACAACAAGAAAATAAACAAAAACACAACTTTAATTGAATTCACAAATGTCATCACAAAATGAGTAAGTCAACTATGTGTATATATATACATATAACACTATGAAGTTAACAAGGACTCCTCCATAATGCCCATCCTTTTAATATGATCAAGAAATATTTTAGGTGGGAATCCTTTAGTTAATGGATCTGCTATCATTAAGTCGGTACTAATATGCTGAATCAATACTTTTTGTTTTTGCACTTTTTCCTAAATAGACAAGTACTTCAAATCCAAGAATTTTTCTCCAAATGAGTACTTGTCATTCTTAGAGAAGAAGATGAGTGTGAAATTATCACAATAAATTCTTAGTAGCCTTGATATACTGTCAAAAATACCAAGCTTCAGGATAAAATTTTGTAACCATAATACATGAATAGTGGCCTTAAAGCATCCCACAAATTTAGCCTCCATAGTGGATGTAGCAATGGCAGATTGTTTTCTGCTCTTCCATGAAACTACTTTAACTAATAGGAACATGTAACCGAACGTGGATTTTCTCATGACCATACAACCAGCATAGTCTGAATCTGTGTAACCAACCACTTTTAGGTGATTTAACCTTCTATACATGAGCATGTAATCCCTGGAGCCTTGTAAGTATCTAAGGACTTTCTTTGTAAATATTCAGTGGTCCATTTTAGTTTACTTTAATATCAACCTAACATTCCAACAATAAAACTAATATCTAATTAAATGCATGTTTGAACATATATCAAACTCCCAAACACTAAGTTATAGGGAATATATTTCATTGCCTTCCATTCCAAATTATTCTTAGAACATTGCATTTTACTAAAATTGTCCCTTTTCTAAATTGGACCGATTTATATGGAGAATTTTTTTCATTATGAATCTCTTTAACACTTTATTGATATAACTTTTTTGAGACAATCCTAACAGTCCTTATGATCTGTTACACAATTTTTCTATTCTTATAACATAAAGTGGCTCACCCATATATTTCATTTCAAAGTTCTTAGAGATAAACTTTTTTATATTATGTAACAGGTCAATATCATTAGTAGCAAGTAAGATAACATCAACATATAAGACCAAAATAATGAACTGGCTCCCACTAAACTTCATATAGATACATCGATCAACCGTATTCTTTACAAAACTATATGATGTAATGGTATCATTAAACTTAAAATACTACTATTAGGAAGCTTGTTTCATTCCATATTCTTTAACTTACACACTAAGTTTTCCTTTTATGTGATCAAGAACCCCTCCAGTTGGTCGATATTCTTCCAATTCACCATTTGAAAAGATGGTCTTTACGTCAATTTAGTAAAGCTCTAGATTATAATGAGCCATTAAATCCATAACAATCTTTAAAAAGTATTTTGTTTAAATTAAGAAAAGGTCTCTTTATAATCAATTCCATCTTTTAAATGTAACCTTTAGTGACAAGTCTGGCTCTGTCTCTTTTGATGTTGTCTTTCAAGCATCATTTGGTCTTAAAGACTTATTTACAATCTAATAGCTTTGAATTTTTATGTTACTCAACTAGCTCCTAAATATTGTTGTCATTTCCTTGATTCTTCATTTATAACATTAGACCACTTTTATGAATTTCTACATTCTTTGACTTGTTTGAACGACACTAAATCCTCATTAATGCTCAAGTCGAATTTATGTTCAATGAGTAAACTATATAGTTGTCTAAAATAGATGGTATTTTCTACCTTACAAGCCTTCGTAATACTATTTCTTGTGGCTCGTCTACCACTTGCGCATTTGTGACTTACACATTGTTAGTTGGTTCTTTACCTATATGTTCATCTTGTAGGTTTTGAATATTGATTTGCATCCCAACATGTGTAACTATAATACAACAAGAGGAATAACAATCTCAGGAGAAATAATGGGTGTAGGAGTTTTATTCAAATCTCTTAAATAATTGCCTTTTGTTGTTCCCAACTCCCACTAAATTAGCCATTCTCAACAAAACGAGTATTATCATACTCAACTATTCTTATATTGTGCTTAGGATAATAAAATCTATACCTATTTAAATTTTTAGGATAGTCAAAGAAGTAACTATTAATGATCCTAGTATTAATCGATTATATACGTTTACTTCTGTTAGGCAATACTAAATGTGAAACTGTCTCAAAATGGGTTTCCACCCTGTCCATAATTCATAAGGAGTCTCAGGAATTACCTTACCAGGAACTCTATTAAGCAGATATACGTTATTCTTTAATGCATGCATCTATAAGGATAAATGTATAGTACTATAACTTTACATACTACTAACTATATCTATAAGGGTAGATTTTGTCTTTCAGTTACACCATTTTATTATGGTATGTTGGTCATTGTATATTATGTACATATGCCCTAAAGTTTAATAAAGTTCATAAATAGACTTAGGTATTTTCCATTTTCATCAAACTTACCATAATATTCACCACCTCTGTTGAACCTTATTACTTTTAGTTCTTTGTCTAAAAACCTTTTCACCTTATTAATAAACACCTCGAGGATGTCTACTGACTGAGACGTTTCATTCAATAGATATAGGTAATAATATCATGAGAAGTCATTAATAAAGGCGATAAAATATTTTTCATTGCCCGAAGTTGAAACGTCAAATGGACCACATATGTCAAATTGTATCAACTCAAAGAGATGATTGCTTCTTGTCATTGGATTCCTTGGTATGCACCTCATTTGCTTGCCTTTAATGCAATCCATACACATAAACAGTAAAATCCAATTGAGATAAGATTTTATTTGTTACCAACCTAAATTTTTTTCTTTAGATATGTGACCTAAAATTTGGTGCTACAAGAAAGTAGAATACTCATTACGTGCACTATGTTTACTACCTATTCTTGTTCAACATGAAACAGAGATTCAATAAAATCAACATCAAGATTGAAATGATATAAATAATCAACTAAAGTACCATAACTATAATAGTATTTATGTTTATACAATGAAAAAACCTCATTTCCAATCTTAAAGTTAAATCCTACATTATCCATATTTCCAACAAAAACTAGAATCCTAGCACATATGGGAGCATAAAGGCATTTTTTTACAAACAAATGATAGCTAGTGTCCAAAATTAATCTATATGTCCCAATTCCCTCTATTTGTTCCTTCATTCGATTTGCCATATTGAGGAACTTTTTAGTTCGTTTATAGGTTGGATTGAAAGGAATTCTTATATAATATGTGACACGTGAGTAGTTACACCATAATTTAACCACAAGATTATTAGGCACTTCAATAAGATTTACTTTGAATCATACTGAAATATAGTTTATACATTTTATTTTCGAACCATGTCTTTCTTTTCAATCAATCTTTCTTGAAGTGACTAGTTTCCTTACAGAAATAACACCTCAGCTCTTTATGGATTAGACCCCATTGACATTAATAGGCTTTGTCCTTTTTTTGTGCTTCTTACACAATTTATCTTTGCTACTACTAGCTCTGTCATGAAATGTTAGATGGATGTAGTACTCCTTCATCTTCTTTAAACTCCCTTTCGTTTGAACCAATATGCCCTTAATTTTCAGAAAGTCCCATTTTTCCTTAAGAGTGTTGTAATTCACCTTGAACCACTTGAACTTAAGAGGAATTGAGTTAATGATAAACTTAACCAACAAGGACTCACTTACATCCATATCCATCAATTTCAATTTTGCTTTTAGACTTTCCAAGCCTATCGCGTGATCATGAATGGGTTGTGACTTCTTGGTCATCAGCTCATTTATCATGTTCCCCCATAATGAACTTGTCGGTTATGTCCGATTGGGAATACTCCTTCATCTCCATCATAAAATCCCTTATATTGTTTGTTTTAGGCATTGATGGCTTAACATTTTTAGCAATCTTCATCTGCATTAAGTTCAAGCTTAGCTTGTTTGACCACTCTTAAACCTTGTGAAAAGACCTATCAACTTCAACAATGGTCGTAGTAATGATTATGGGCTGTTCATCCAAAATTACTGCTAAATCCAAATCCATAACACCTAGTTAAAACAAGATTTGTTCGAACCAATTTGTATAGTTTAGCCTGTTAAAGTTGACCTATGTATTACCCAAAGCAAAAATATTAGTAAAAGTTGCAAACATTATCAGGCTCTTACATTAATGCTTTCGGTAATTTTAATATATTCAAACAAATAATAAATTTTCATTATGTATTGAAGTTCACGTTTGAGTGATACTTAAATGCATATAAACAAGCTTTAACAAACAATTAGTCATACTTAGGTCAACATATTTGTTATTTTCGGATATACAATCACATTTACCAAGTATATCAATAAATCTCCTTAATGTCATTAGTTATAATGGTCCTCCTTTGTGTGATATATTTAGCATTATAATTAATGATTTCAATTGTTGGGTTACAACCATTCATGTCATTTGATAACTTCACATAACTATGAACAATTGAAATGCACAATTAAATGTTTAATTTTTTTTAGCTGTGCCACTTCGATAACTAACAAGCTTTCCAAGCAATAAATATTTAATCAAATACGTCTTAAATACATGATTTCTTATAAATTATATATATATATATATATAATTTATGATAATAAGCCAATTTTGGAATCCTGTGAAAGAGTTTTCAAAACAATAAAAGGAAGCACCACTTACTTTAACACAAATGATCTTCTGGTGACGCTTTAATTTCTTAAACGCCTTTTATTAAACAGTAACTAATAATTTTTCAATAGTTTGTTTAACATACTTAACTTGTTTTGAAACAATAAAAGGAAGACTAATGACCATAACACACTGACACACTTTCTTAGATAAATAATATAAATGATACACTTCAACATAAGTACTTTCTTTTCTAGATAAATAACCCACGAAGAATTTGTAAATGCAAATTTTTTCCTATTCTCTCAAATGGTTCAACATGATTGTATTTTGTGTACTTGATATTTTTTATTTAACCTTCTTGCTTCCCTTGATTTACTAGGCAGACAAGGACACAATCTTAATCGTAATACCATTACTTAGATGAATATGTTAATCGTGACAAGCATCATTATCCGCTCGGATGCCAGTTGTAAGAATAGTAAATAAAAAACCTTAAGCTCTGGTTTCATATAAATATTAAAGTTAGTAGGAACGTTCCTTAGATCCATGTTTATCTGTATATCTTTAAGTGTAACAAATTAGAGTTCTTTCCTTTGCGAAAAGTCTTTCCTCTCTTTGCTTTGTTGTTGTTCATGATTCTTTGATGGTTAAAAATCTAAGATAAAACTTTTTGGTTATTTTATACGCTATATTTTGTAACCACGGTAAATTTAGAAAGAGACAGGAGAAGGATTTATATAAATCAATCTTTTAAATTCAATAACTATCATATTGATTATTTCAATAGAACCAACCCAACAAGTTTTATGGGTCAATATAGATTATTAAAAATAAGAATGTCATAATATAATGTTCCTTGCAAGCAAGGCAAAACAAATTATACGTGGGATTCGTAGGATAGAAGTAATAGCGCAGATAAGTCGACTTTCACCGTGCAGCCTAGCAGAAAATGAGAGGACCTGTATATATAAATGAAAATATAATCGATCTGCTAGATCATTTCTAGTGCTTCACGTTGAATTAGGTGTCTTAGAAAATGGACATAAAAATAAGGAGAATTAGGCAGATGATTGAGATCCATCAATAGTTCGTCACAGTAGGCATACACTAACAATGTCTTCTATTGCATTGATATTTGTAGGACAACACGAAATTTGCAGATCAGCGTCGAAGAAGAAAAGAATAAAGAAATTTGTTTAACATGAAGACCATCATAAACTTTTTGAAGCTTTGATACAACAATGGAATTTCGTACAGACAAGTGAAGGGGCGTACCGCGTACATACTCATGCATCTCCATATGTATATATTGTTGGTACGAGTTTAACATGCTCATTTGTAGATTCCCATCCCCACACCAGTGTCTCCACTATATGGCTGGAAGCTATCTCTGGCTTTGGAATAACATACATAATAGAACTGGGAAACAATGGATGTAAAGAAAGTAAAAGCTGCTCCTGCAGCAAAAACTCCCTTTCTCACTGTCTGGCAATGGGGAGGATTTTGGACCCCAAAAAACGTTGTGTACTTGGTGTGGTAGGCATTCCTCACTGAACCGGCTAACAAGCAAACCTCAGCGATAAAGAAAACAACCCTGTTAGAGGACAGGAGAAAAAAAAATGTTTCATTACATTTTATCTTAAACATGGTACATAGCCTATCTGTAACCACTTAATGGTTCACATACCAGGATATTATAAAGAGAATAACTGCCCAAGCTCTTGACCCTCCAGGACTTAAAGGCTTGCCACAGCAGAAGCATCTACTAGCTGTCATTATAAGGATTTGACCGGCCATGAGGAAGAAGAATGCACCGACACCATAGCCAGTTGCAATGTCCGAATCGTAGACACAAAAGTTATAATTCTTTTCAGTATCCTGTTTGACTGTGGCCTGCAAAACAAGATTTGGTTGATTTGTTGCGAGTTGCGACAGCGAACTAGGTAAGCAAGCTAAACTGGCAGTAATTGATTAACAAGGCGGTTCTGCAGTAAAACTGTTACTGATTTGCTATCTTGGCAGGTATTCACAAGTCACAACTCTTCTATACCAACTGAACCAGACATTTTCCGGCACAAATGACAAAATCTTGGATGAAAAATGACAAACTTACCACACAGAAATCTAAGTTGCCTCATCCATATTTAAAATACTGGCGCATAAACTTCTATGAAGTATGATCTTTGGTTTTCTTATGTTTTCAAATGAATAGAAGAATGTGAGAGAGAGAGAGCTAGAAGAAAAAGGAAAGAAAATCCGAATCCTTTTCAGCTTTTACTTAGATGGTGAAAAAGTATGAAGGCAAGGCACCAAGTCACCGACCATTGGCAGAATAGGAAAAGAACTTCTTGTTAGCCCATAAACAGTATATATGCTAACAAACTATTAAGCAATCCAGAATCAGTTGGTCTCTGGAAATAACTCAAAAGATCTATCAAATAAGCAAGTTTTTACTGATCATAGCCACTCACATCTTGTTCATGGATTCAGTTCATTTCTTATTTTATAGAGCAAGTTCTGAGATGAGGAGAGATCTGGTGTTTTTATTCCTAAAAGCACCATTTACATCAAATCTTTTTAAATAACACCAATTGCCAAATCTACTGTTTTCTTCACATAGGCCAAACCTAAATAAACATCCAGATCTGAAAATGCTAAACACAAGTTAAAAAATAAAGTTATTCACTGTTTGTTTCATAAATAATAAATCTGAGAAACAGAATATAAAAGTAGCTCCTGAATTTTCTGGTTATGGAATGTCAAACCTCATTTCATGTGCAAACTTCCCTTTACTAACATCAGATAATTTATTAATCTACAAGATTTGCCCAAAATCTTGTAGATTAATAATATGAGGTTAAACAATGTATTAAACGAAACCCAGATAGCATATAATGGATTACAAGCTAAAATGGCCTGCAAGAGATTGTCAGTAGCCACTTGATGCAGATAAGATAAAAAGGAAGAAGGAGGAGAAAGGACCACTCACAGTGCTTCTTCTCTGCTCAGCTGCAATAGCCAAACCAAAGGCAATTAGATCAAGGATGAAGACTATAATCAACAGCAGTTTCGAAGCCATGACCTTTGAGCTTGACAACCCACAAAAATCTTGTCTTTTCTCTCTCTAAAACTCTACTCTCTATATCAGTCAGGTCTCTCTGTTCCTGCTCAATATTATAATAATATATGCAAGTTTTTGTATTTGAGCCAAGTGAACCGGAGAAAGTGTGTTAAAAAGATGATGTGTAAATAAAGAGGAATAATTTACCGACAGAAAACCAATTTAGAGACTGATAATTAAGAAATGAACCTCATTTAAAGAAATTGGAAACCAATCGCATTTGAAAGAGTAGCCTTTACATGTATATCCACCTCAAATGATTGACGAACGAGGAGCTGCCGCCTGCCAGGGTTTGTAGTAGCGTATTGCTGTTAATACCAAGTGAGAACCAGCAACATGCCAACTACCGACATAAAAATGAAAAGAATTGGCTGTGGAAAAATGTTTTTAACTATGTAATCTCTCCTTTGATCACTGTTGTGGTAAGTTAATGTACATATACTTTTCTGGTAACACAGGAAAAGCTCGTGCCTTGTGGTCGTTGTCCGAGATTGTGGGTGAAGGAAAATGGAATAGAGAATCAGAATAGACATTGGTTCCTTGCATATGTTCCAACATGTTAGTAAGTTGATCGTGCCTTGGAAAGATAGAAAGTAACCATTGTGTATTTGGTGATGCGCGAAAAAGTGGATCTCAAAAGCAGGAAGGGGGGGACCATTGCTTCCAGTGCAAGTTGTCATCTCACTATCGTTAGCCAACAACCGGAGTGTGCAGAGGCAGAAGCAGTGGTGGGAAACTGTTGACCGTGAATTAGCAGTAGGCATGATCTTTGCATTTGTTATCATATTGAATTCTGTTTGACCTAATTATAAGGACAATTTTTTTCTGTTTCTATTTTTCTTCGTAATCTGATTTACTATGATATGTATTATTTAATTATTTAATATATTAATTATTAATAAGAATTATTCTTTAACTTAATGTTATATATTTACTTAACTAAAATTAATTATTAATACGAATTACGAATAATTTAATTTTACCTAATAATTTTATAATTTTTAATTAAATTGAATAAATTTAATCTAATAATAATTATTTAATATGATTAGATTTAAAATATTTTCAAAATATATAAATTTTAAATAAATATTGATTTAATAATTAAAATAAAATTTAAAAATAATAAATAAACTCATTTTTATTAATAATTGATTGCTAAATATCGTACAAGAGATTAAGCTAAATTTATTTAATTAAAAATATTTTATCTTTAAATTTTATTTGAGATAAAAATATAACTAGGTTAAAGCAAGTTTTTATTTTTATTTTAAAAAAAGAAATTAAAAAAAAAAAAGTTAACCAAACAGTCCTTATATTTAATTGACCCATTTTTATAACTTGACTCAGACCCGACCTGATCCTAAATACCGGTCTATGTTCTACATTTTCTCTTACATCGCCTTCTTCCATCAATGACCAGTCTAGGACTTTCCTTGTTAAGGTTCACTATGATGCAAAACCGTCCATTTCCCCGACCCACAACTACTGGCATGAGTCTTCACTCGCCTCACCTCACAACACCTCTTGAAGCTCGGATTCCCGTGTCAAAAACACTTATGACACCGTTGAATTCTCATTAAAGCTTTCACCTTCAGAAGCTTTGCAACTCCATAGTCCAAGCACTACCCCAAATCATTGTGGTCATCCCAGAACGTGTTTGTCACGTCAGACCACACGTTCACCAGAATTCCTTGGCCTGAAAACCACCAATGCTGGCCTGCTCAAAGAATCCGACTTTAGGTAGGATCTTGTCATCGGAGTTATGACAGAGAAAGCCTTCACGGCAAAAACTTGTCGAGGCGGGCTCGGGCCAGAAAGAAAAGCATCCGGGCCTAATCCATACTGATTGGGCTCGAATTGGCTCCATGTTTCTTATTTTTTATTTTTTATTTTCTTAAAATTTTAATAAAACTTTATTTAATTAAAATTTTAAAGTAATCAATTCAATTAATTAAAGTTAAGAATTTGAATTGATTAATAAAATTAAGGTTTTATAATAAATGAATACATAAGATGAAACTAAATTTATTAATAAAGAAAGGTATGATTATAGAAAATGAAAAAAAATTATAACTGAAGTTATCAATTCAATTAATTAAAGTTATAAATTTCAATTGATTAATAAAAATTAAAATTTTACGATAAATAGATATATAAAATATACATATATTGATCGATGAGATCAAATTCATTAATAGAAGGTAGGATTATAAAAAATGAAAGGAAAGATTATAATTAAAGTTAGGAATTTTAATAGATTAATAAAAATAAAAATTTTATAATAAATTATATATAAAATGAACATATATTGGTCAAATGAATAAGATAAAACTAAATTCATTAATGAAGAAAGATAATATTATATAAAATGAATGAAAAATTATAATTAAATTGATCAATTTCGTTAATTAAAGTTACAAATAAAATTCATTAATTGACAATATAATTTACAAAAAGAATTATCTAAATTTTTTAACGATACAATTTACAAAAAAATCAAGATAAAATTACGAAATAATGTACTAAACTTAGAGTTTGGGACTGTGAGAAATTGAGAGTGGACTGAGGTAATTGGAGATTGGAGAGAGTAAAGACTAGAGATTGAGAGAGCAACTAATCATTATAGCCATGATCTTTATTAGTTTGCATCACTTTTTATATATATATAAATATTATATTTAGTACTATAATATTAAAATTAAAGGAATATTAAACATATGATAATAATTAATAAATTATTAAATATACTTTCATTATCAAATATTTTATCAAAATAATATCCACTTGATTGATAAATACGAGTATGTGTATAATTACTAACCTTCGTGTAAAAAAAAGAAGACGAAATTGATATATTAAAAATATATTAAAAATAAAAGACTTTATGCTTAATATCTTTATCATCTAACTAATTTCGGACACATACAGAGTCTTCCACAGTATAAGGATGAAGTAGAGCACAGGAAGGATTAATAACCCGACCACTAGTAATTTCAACAAAAAGAAAAACCCGACCACTAGTGCCAAAAGAAGACTCAAAAGCAATAGTATATAATGGAATTGCTAATAGATCTTTTGTAATTATTTGCATGATTGAAAATTTATTTCTACAACTCGTCCACCATAATAGACTTCGAATTGCACTCATTCAACTTCGGTTGCACAATTTTTTGTCAATATTTATCTAACTTAATCATATTGTACAAGGTAAGGTTTAGGATATCGTTTCGTACCAGCTAATACGTATCGTACTGGACCAAAACCGTTACGAAACAGAGAGTCGATTGTACTGAGTTTAAATACCGGTTGGTATTGGCTGGTTTCAGATAGTACCAGTCGGTACTGGCTAGTATTTAAAATATTAGCCAAATACTAGTCGATATCGAAAATTTTAAAAAATAGGAGGATCTGTTTTCAAAATTTTCAAAAAATTTTAAACTCTTCCTCCCTCCTCTTTTTTTCAAAATTTTTTTAATTAGTTATTTTATTTACTTCAACTTTTATAATTATTGTGAATTTTTATTTTTGTTTTTAAAATAAATATAAATATTTTTATTACTAATAATAATTATAAATTAAATAAAACTTAAAAATAAATTATTTAATTGAAATTAATTTTAATATTTTATATAATATTTATTAATAAAGTTTTAATAAAAACAATTTTTTTAAAATAAATAATGTTAAAAATATTATTTATAAACTAATATTTATTTTATATATTTTTAATTATTAAATAAAAATTTATTTGAAATTTATATATTTTAAATATATTTTAAAATTAATTATATTTATTAATAATTATTAAATTAATTTTATAAATTAGATTAAAATTGTAATTATTATTTATTATTATGATTTTTG
>JANVCL010000214.1:41767996-41781163 GCA_026546855.1 Erythroxylum incrassatum | reverse complement strand
AAATGAAACACTTGCAGTATCAATTGTCCTCATAAAATTTATATAGAAATTGATATCAAATGATGACAAAGTACTGAAAATTTTGCCAATTATGAGAGCGCGATATAAGGAACCAATTTAAGCACAAAAATCATCAATTATGAGTCAACAAGTGCACAAACAGTTAAGAAAATGAGGCCAATTAATAAAGTAAACTTGGCTCAATCAGTGGGGAAGTTGCCAGGTGTTTCCATGGATGAAAGAGTTCATCCTAGCACGTAGTGAAGATGGGGAAGCGGGTACCTTATGGCGGGTAAGATCGAAAGGAGGAGTCCATGTCCAGATCAATTTTCATACTATAAGGAGATAAACTGGCCATTCCCAACCCTGCAGGTGATTTCATCTTAGACCGTATCCCTTAACCGAAGGAGGCAATTCAGGAAGTCTGAGTAGGAAGGACTCGTATTCAGCTGCCATGTACATCTACCTCCCAAAAAGTATGCATGAAATCATTTAATCCATAGTGAATTTTTATCAAGCAAGATCCACCAGAATAGTCTGAGGATAAGCGCCTGATTAGTTAGTTTTATAGATGAGATATGTAATCCACCATCCTCCTTAGGAAAGCATAGATTAAACCATTTGAATTTAGCCATACCCCTGGAGCCATCCGGAAGGCTCCTGAGGAAGTTTATAAATAGTTGCTCGATAGTTTTGATGATGCTTTGGGAGAGGAATATGTGAGAGCTCCAGTAAATATGTAAGGAGTTGAGGACCAATTTAATGAGTTGTAATTTAACAGCATAATAAAGAGTTATATTAACCCAAGAGCCCATTTGTTTTTTAATTCTGTCGATGATAGGTAGACATTCCAGATAAGTAAGCCATCTAGTAGTCACAGGGAGTCCCAAGTACATGAGAGGAAGAACAGATGATTTCATGCCAATGTAGTGAGCAATCTGTTGTTGTAAAGCTGAGGCCTTCTTAGAGAGAGAAAATTGCTTTTGTTGAGATTGATTTGCACCCTTGAGAAGCTATTAAATTTCCCAAGGGCCTTCATGAAAGTGCCAATGGAGTTCATATAAGCTTTACAAAATAGGAGGAGGTCATATGCAAAACCAAGGTTAGTTAAACCAATTTTTTTTACATTTAAAATGATAACTAAATTTATGATTAAGCTGCATTTCTTGTTGCATGATAGAGTTGAGGATTTTCATCCTTAAGATGAAAAGATATGGGGACAGGGGATCCCCTTGTCGAAGGCCTCTAGCAACCTTGAAAAATTGACTAGGATGACCATTAATGAGCACCGAAAAAAAGCAGAGGAGATGCATTCTTTCAACCATTTGATGAAGAGAGCTGGAAACCTAAAGGCTTGTAACATTATCCATAGGAAGCCCTAGTTGATGCTATCAAAGGCCTTGTGAAAATCAATTTTAATTGTACAATTAGAATAGTAGTTCAGTCTTGATTAGCCATGAAGGATTTCTTGAATAATGAGAACATTGTATCTAATATGACGATCCCTAATGAAGGCACCTTGGTTATCACTAATTAGTGGGGTAATGGTCTTTTTCAATTAGTTAGCAAAGATCATAAAGATGATTTTATAGAGAAAGATTGTACATGTAATTGGCTAATTTTCAGCAAAGGTGGAAGGATTAGTGCTCTTAGGGACCAAGCAAATGAAGGTTCTGTTCAATTCCTTAAGAAGAACTCCCTGGGTGAAAAATTCTTGGACTGCCTCTTTCACAAAAAGGGCCAGTAGTGTGCCATGATTTTTGAAAGAAGTTACCATTGAAGTTGTCGAGCCCTGGAGCCTTCTTTCGATTCATTACAAAGACAATCTGTTAAATTTCATGAGCATTAACTAGTTTGATTAATAAATCCAGATCATAAGCTGACACTTGCTTAAAAGATAGAGTGCTTAAAGCAGAAAGTGAAGCATTTGAAGAGTTAAGTGTACCAGGAGAGATTTGAAATACCTGTTAGCTTCGTCTTGTGTATCCTAAATATTCTAGAGTAGTGCACCAGTGGTAAAGACGATGGAATGGATTTTGATGTGATTACGCCTTGCTAGGATCTAATTAAAAAAGAAACTGGCACATTGATCCTGCTCAGTGAGCTAGTTAACTCTAGCCTTTGCTAAAGTAGGGAATTATGGTTCTTAACAGCTTGTAAGTAATTAGAAATAGAAACCTTCTCGGTGTTCAATAACAACTGATTAGTAGGAGTTATAGCAAGTTTGGATTGAATATCTTTAAGCAATGACTTAGTAGAGTGGAGGACAGATAAGGTAGAGCCTTTTATAGTTTTCAAGTGTTTGAGCTCGTGTTTAATGAATTTGAGCTTCTGGGAACAACAGAATTGCTTAGTTCCTATACAATGGGATTTAAATCCCCATCGAAAACCCTCAGGAAATCCTAGATCTTGAACAAAATAGTTATTGAATCGAAAGGGGAAGTGGGAATGAAGTTGCTGGAATAAATTGCCACAAGGATAGGGGTGTGATTTGAGAATAAGAGGTTTTAAAATCGAGCAAAGCTGTTGGGAAATTGAGACAGCTAGGAATCATTGACAAGGGCACGATCGAGCTTCTTTCGGATGTGCTAAGAAGAGGATTGTTTATTAGACCAAGTGAAAGAGTGTCTAGTGGATGTGAGGTCGGTCAATCTAATGTCCTAAACACATTCCTTAAAGGCATCTGAGTAGTTTTTTAAGTTGCAATGGCCTTGAGCCTCGGAGGAGTAGAGCATTGAATTAAAGTCACTATATAACAACCATAAGTTGTTATTGATAATACCAAATATATTTATATCATTTTATAGAACACTTCATTTGCAATTGCTTGCATAAATGAAAGATGTAGTTTGCTTAACATTTGCCTACAAGAAAAGCAAGTGTAGGTGCATTACCTATTCACTGGAACCCAACAAGTTGACCCTGAGCTCATCTTTATTATAGCAGATAATGATTCTGCCAAAGGCATGGCTTGAATGTTTGAGAGCAAGCTCCATCGATGACCTAAAATGTGAAGCTTGCTATAGTTTTCAGCTTTTATTTTAGTTTCAAGTAAAGCAACAAGAAGAGGTTTTTCAAGTAGAAGAAAATCATGTAAAGCTAAGAGTTTAGAGGGACAATTAAACCCTCGCACATTCCAAGTGAGGATGGACATAATTAGATGGAAGGATCAGTGAGGCATTGCCTTTTGCCTCTTTTCAATCTTCTCCTATTCACAGTTTGAAAAGGTTCACTTTGGACTTCTGCTAGGAGATAGGATACATCAGCTAAGGTGCTAACAGTAGGAGATTCAATGAGAAGTGGAACCGCCAAGGTTTCAGGTTTAGTCATAGGGGAGGTAGGTCTAGTGTTTTCATGATTAGTGCACTGAATCAAGGGAAACTCCTTACAACATGTTGCAGGGTCTACATCCCTTTTCAAAGGAATTATAAAGATAAAAGCTTGGTAATTACCCATACCCTGGGTTTTATAAGGAGACACACTAGGTATTTCCAGGTGCTTAGTTGTGGGAGAAATATTTGTAGAATCATTATGATCAGTCTGATCCTGCTGCTCAGCTTCATAAAATGCCATTAGTTCCTGATAGGTCCCAGTGGTGAAGAATTTACCTGTGGCTTACCAAGTTTTCTCTTATGGTTTGGATGGTGGTTTCTAGTGATAGCATATACCGATGGTGTCTTCCCACAATTTATTATCAGCTCCCATCCCTGTAATAGGAATCTCATTTAGAAGCTCCTTAGATAACTCGATACTAACACATATTTGAGCATAGTCGATTCGCTTCATCTTTGCAGTGGTTTCATCCATACATAGTGGCTTCCCAATGTAACTTGCTAGCAAGCTTAGTCCCTTAGTGGTCCAGTACTCAAGGGGAACATTATGGGAGTTGATTCAAAGGGGAACACTCTGAACTTTGATGGTTTCAAGCCTTAAACTAGGTTTCCAAAGTTGTAAGAAATTCAGTTAGTTACAAAGGTGCTATGGACCATCCTCCATGAGCTTGTGTGCTTCAATGACCAAAGAGTAAGTAAATAATATGAGATTATCTTGTAAGAGTAACACATCCAACAGTCCTCTATTTTTCCATAACTTAGTGGCCCAACGTTGCATAAGAGGGAATGTTGGTCTTTGGCCAAAGAAGAATCTGACCATGGTTGTTTCCCAACTCTTAGCTCCCTTCTGGAGAGTTTCTATCTCAGGTCAGACAAAAAATTTTCCATCAAACTCTTGTGGAGGTAAGTAGGTAAGAGACGAGGTAAGTTGGAACCTGACTACTTGTTTCTAAGTTTTCTGAAGTGGAGGTGTCAAAGGTGGTGGAGGGGAGGGGCGTGTGGGGGGGAGGAGGGGATTAGTGGTAGGAGGTAAGGGTGGAAATTCAGAAGCATGGAGGGAAGGGTTGAAGGACCTAATTTCATAAATGGGATGAAACAGATAGCAACAGAAAAAGCAGACAAGGCAGTCAGAAAAAAAAGGTAAGAGGGAGAGGTGGGGAAAGAGAGAATAGGTAGGATGTACAAGAATACCCTTGGCAGTACTAGAAGCAATCCAAGAGAGGAAGGAAGGGAGAGACAGAAAATGGAGATTCGATGAAGAAGAAAGGTTGGTGATGATAGTCAAGGTCCGAACATTTAAATAAATGCTTTGCAGATTATAAAGAAGCAAGAGGTAGAGAGAAGCTTCTCTCTCTAAAGTAGCATTGGTATAGTTATTGAAATTTTCCAAATTTTCTACTTTTTTTGAATCGTTCATTAGGATGGTGGGTGAAATTGCTTGAAATGAACTAGGTATCAGATTGATAGTGACTAATTGCTGCTTTTAAAAATATTACCTAAGATGCGTAATGCTGTGAACTGAGAACTTGTTTGATCATGTGATAATATATATATACCCCTCCAAAACTAGACAGTTTAGGAGGGAAGATGGCGACACTTCAACTTCAGCTAGTGCAGAACACTTGTACTTCACCATAAACTAAGTTACTCTCAAATATGTAGGGGGAGTGTTTGGAAACAACACCATTAGAACTCTAGAAGAGTTAGTTGCTCCTTCATGCCCTTAGAGTCTGCCAGGATAAAGGTGGAGGGCGTTGGTGGCGGTGGAAACATGTAGGAATGATCAAGATAGACTATAATCATATAGATCATATTAAATAGGATCTTTGCATATACATACAAAAATCAAAATCACGTACTTGGATTATTATTATAGTTCCACCGATTAAAAAAAGTTTTACTGTAGATCACCTTATTCACATTTTTTGTGAAAAAGATCTTCCTTATATTTTCTTTCTTTGGTTTTTAAATTCAAAAACTTGACAACTTTTGGTAGTTATTTAAAGAATTAGGACCATAATACCCCTTATGGGTGTATGTGATTCATTATTGTTAAGTCAAAATGACTTTATGTTTAATTTTGATGAAAACCAAATAATAACAAAATGAGACAGAAGCAGAAAGAAAATAGGAAGGAAGGTACAAACCAAAAGTGAGACAGAAGACGCAAAACCAAAAGTGATACAGAAGGTGCAAACCAAAAGGGAGACGGAAGGCACAAAACCAAAAGTGAGACGGAAGGCGCAAACCAAAAGTGAGACAATAAAAAGTGAGACGGAAGGCGCAAACCAAAAGTGAGACGATAAAAAGTGAGACGGAAGGCTCAAGCTAAAAGTGAGACGGAAGGCGCAAAACTGAAAGTGAAACCAAAAGTGAGATGGAAGACCCGATACCATGTCGGATATCTAATCAGCTTGAGTTAGTTACAGAACTCAACTAAATAACTGATTCTTCAAAGATCAAGAAACAAAAAGAAAGAAACAGTTATCAAGAAGCGGTTGAAGACGAAAGCTCTAATTACGAGTCAGAGTCGGAGACTGCAGAAGCTTTTAATGATTTGAGAAGTTAGAGATTTACGAAAGAGTTAGTGAATTGAAAAGGCTAAGAATCTTATTATGCTAAATTGAGAGCTATTCTTATCTGTAACAAAGCTCAAAATATATTTCATTTGAAAGAATAGAAAGCAGATAGCCTGAAGAGGCTAAGTGTGAAAGGAATAGTTGTTGTAAGAGACCTGAAGAGGCTCGGAGTCAAAGAATACTTGTAACTTTGCGAAGTATAGTGAAATCTCAGAAAAGTCTCTGAGAACTGGACGTAACCCGCGGTTTGGGGTGAACCAGTATAAATCTGTCGCGTCAACTTTCTCTCAATTCTTAACTACTACTCTTACTATTTCATTCAAGCATTTAAAAAACAAGTTGTAATGCTTTATAATTCTGTTTTTCAATAGTTTTTGAGAAAAAGCAAGTTTTTGAAAGAACTTCGAAAAAGGGGATCATTGAAAAAGAATACACAATTCAACCCCCTTCTTGTGCATTTGTATATTGAGTATTAAGTCTGTATTAATGTGTGATTTACTTCAATTATCTCCCACTCACACATGATGGGTTTTAATATAATTAAAAAAACTTTGCAGTGCTCATACTTGTTCAATAACCGGTATGACTAGCATACGACAAGAGTACATTGCTATATATCTATTAGGAGTATATGACATCTCGATTAACAAATTGATCCTAGCACTTATCTGTCCTTGATCAGACATTGTATGCTATACCCTAGGTCATATCTCACATTTTCACTTTTCTTTGATCTCATTTAGATTCTTATGTCATGAATGTATTCAAGTTCTCTATTAAAGAGACGATGGCCATCTATGAATACTTCTCATGCGAGTCAATCTCTAATCTGTCTCATATACTTGCAATTCATCCCAAAATATATTTATGCAAAACACATATATTCATGAATCAATTGATACACAATGTATAATCTTCATAATACATTATATCCAAAATATTACATTATAATGAGTAAACATACACAAAAAAAATGTTTATTAGTACATTTCAACATCTACATAGTCCTAGTGACTTTACATACCTAATGTATACATTTATAGAAATTGACTCTGTCATTGGGTCTGCCATCATATCTCGTGTAGATATATATTTCATGTCCACTTCTCCTCATACAACTTTATCGTTCACATAATTATACTTAGTTTCTATGTGCTTTTTCTTACAATGAAATTTGGGGTCTTTAGTAGAAGCGATTGCAACTTAACTATCATAATTGATGGCCACTGGATTAATTTCGCTTTTAGTGACTCCCAAATGCACTAAGAATCGATGAAGCCACACAGCCTCTTGTACTGCAGTTGGGAATGCTATAAATTCAGCTTCTATTGTGGATAATGCAACACAAGATTGTTTCTTACCTTTCCATTATATTGCTCCATGGTTTAGTAAGAATACATATCCTGAGGTAGATTTTCTTTCATCTAAATCTCCTCCCCATCCTGCATCTGTATATCCTTGTATGCATAGATCATTGCCTTGATAACACAATGCATAGTCTACAGTGCCCTTTAAATACCGCAATATTCTCTTTACTGCTTTCCTATGTGCTTGGCCTGGATTTGATTGATATCTGCTCACCATCCCAATAGCGTAACAAATATCTGGTCTTGTACACATCATTGCGTACATAAGACTTCCAACTGCACTAATGTAGGGAACATTCTTCATTTGTTCCCTTTCTTGTGGCGTTGACGGGCAATTCCTCTTACTAAGGCCTTCGTTTTTAGCAATAGGATTATCAATTGGTTTGCAATCCTGCATACGGAATCGTTCAAGAATTCTTTGAATGTACATCGCTTGTGAAAGCGATAACAATCTCTTCGAACGATCTCTTGAAATCTTGACTCCAAGAATGTATGCCGCTTCACCCATGTCTTTCGTTTCAAATTCAGATGATAACCAAGATTTGATTTGTGTAAGAAACACATAGTCATTACAAGTAATCAACATATCATCCACGTATAAAGATAAAATCGCGAATTTATCTTTGGATCCCTTAACATACAAATAATTGTCTTCATCGATCATTTGAAAATCATACGAAATGATTACGTTATGAAAACGAATATACCATTGTCTTGAAGACCAATTCAGGCCATAAATTGATTTTAATAACTGACATACTTTATTTTCTTGGCATGCCTTGATGAAACCTTCAGGTTGTTCCACATAGATTTCTTCATCTAATTCTCTATTGAGGAAAGCAGTTTTTACATCCATTTGATGTAATTCAAGATCTATATTGGCTATATAGCCAGAATAAGACAGCTTGAAGCAAACTTCACAACAGGTGAAAAAATGTCCTCGTAAACAATTCCCTCCTGTTGTGTATATCCTATTGCTACAAGGCATGCCTTATATCTTTCAATACTGCCATCATCTTTTTGCTTTATTTTAAGAACCTACTTGTTCCTAATTGCTTTACGCCCTTCAGGGAGGTCATCCAAGTCTCATACTTGATTTAAGCTTAAAGAAGCCATTTCTTCTTTCATTGCTTTCATCCATTCTTCTTTAGCAGGGCTAGTAAGAGCCTCATTTACATTTTTTGTCTCTTCTTCCTCTTACGAAACAATCATATTAATTTCTCCTTTAATCTTAAAACGACATCGGAGAATTATTCCTCGATTACTTTTTCTTAAACGAGGTTCATCATAAATAAATTCATTATTGATCTGATTCCTCCTACTCGGATCAGTCATCATAGAGAACCTTTCTTACTCGGATCAGTCATCATAGAGAATTTTTCTGTGGAATTACTCCCACTTAGTTAAAGTTCCTCATCTTGATTCTTTATAATAGAATTATTCTGATTAAGCGACTCATATAATAATAGGTCTTTACCTATTTTGCCTTGCTTGGAAAAATCATTCTCTAAAAATGATACATCTTGTGATTCAAATTCAATTACACCTCCATTACCTTGTTCACCAATGAAAACGTATCCTTTTGAGTGTTCTGAATATCTAATAAAAATACATTTTCTCCCTCTTTGGCCTAATTTTCCATGTTTGTGAGAGAGATCATGAATATAGGTTACATACCTCCAAGGTCTAAGACTTGACACATCAGGTCTTCTACCAGTCCACAACGCATATGGTGTGCTAGTAACTGATTTTGTGGGCACATGATTAAGTACATAGCTGACTGTTAGCAACGCTTCACCCCAAAAGGTGATTGGTAAATTTGCTTGGGCCATTATGGACCTAATTATTTCTAATAGCGTCCTATTTCGTCTTTCAGCGACGCCATTTTGTTGTAGGGTTCTAGGAATTGTTAATTGCCTTTCTATTCTTTTCTCATCACATAAAGCCTTGAAATTTTTTGACAAGTATTCTTGTCCACGATCGGTTCGTAATGCTTTTATTTTCTTATCTAATTAATTCTCAACCAAGTTCATGTATTTTATGAAACAATCATATGCTTCCAATTTATGAGAAATCAAATAAACATGACCATACCGAGTATAGTGATCTATGAAGGTGATGAAATAAACTACTCCATGTTTAGCCCTTACATTCATTGGACCACATATGTCAAAATAAATTAATTACAATGGATATAAAGCTCATGTTCCCTTTCCAAATGGCTTTCTTGCCATTTTACCAGCTAAACAATGCTCACATGTACGTAGATCTACTTGACTTAGATTACATAAAAGTCCTTTAACTAATCGATTGATTCAATTTTGACCAATATAACAGAGTCTAACATGCCAAAAAGTTGCAACATTATTGAAATTACTATATGTAAATAATGAGTACCTAATATTATTATTTTCCTTTAACACTTCCAGTATAATAAAACCATCCAATAAAAAACCATAACCATAATTAATAAATCCAAAATACAAATCCATTCCACCGCTATGGAAATTTATATTAAAATCAAGTCTAACCAATATCAACACAGATAAGAGATTCCTAAGAATCTGTGGAGCAAATAATACTTCATGTAAGATGAGGGGTCGTCCTCCATGCATGTCCAATTTACATGTGTCAATTCCTTGTATAGCAACTCTGGAATTATCACCTACATAAAGCCATCGACTACCATGTGGGAGTTTACAAAACTTAACAAAGGCATCTCTATCCTTTGCTACATGGTTGGTTGCTCTTAAGTCTACAATCCACAAAGGTTGTGATTTAGTTAGAAAAATAGAACAAGAAACATTCACAGAACAAATGTTTGTATTATAAAGTTATACCTTCTTAGGCTCTGTACAATCTCAAGCAAAGTGGTCCTTATTACCACAATTATAACACTTCACATGTTTCATGTTCTTCTTCTTGAAAGGACATTTTCCCTTTCCACGTTGGTTCCATTTTTCCTTCTTGGATTCCTGAGGAGAGTGGTTGAGTTTCTTATTCTTCTTCCACTTATATCTACCATGATGCTTGTGTTTCTTGTTTATAGCTCTATGTGAGCTAGAACTAACTGCATATGCCTCAGAAGACATCTTTGAGGCTTCAAGATGCTCTTCCTCCAAGATAAGATTCCTTGAAGCATCTTCCATTGTCTTGATGTTTTCATTATGAGTCAGGTGCATCTTCATATGCTCCCAACTCTGAGGCAGTGAACGAATCACAGCTTGCACTTGTTGCTCGTCAGACAGCTCATGACCAACATCACGTAACTCACTTACCATGTTGGACATTTTTCTCAAATGCTTTTGCATTGTATCATCTGGGCACTTCTTATATGTATCAAACTTAATTATAAGTGAACTCACTTTGGTCACTGAAGCGCCTCCAAAACGAGCAGCCAATGTGGACCATATGTCCTTTGCAGTTTCGTATTTTCGGAACTCTCGCATGATATCATTATCCATGCTACTCAGCAACGTGATGTGAACTAAAGAGTTCTTCTTTTTCCATAATTCATATGCATCATGGTCCCTTCTATGTTGGGCTATAGTTTACTCCTCAGGAACGTCCATGGTTAGGTTTAACGGTTCTAGAGCCTCTTGCTCTTCCAGTACATATTGGATTTTCATACTCCAAATTTCATAATTATCACCATTGAATTTCTCACCCCTATTGAGTTCAGCAACAATATTCTTTGAAGCAGTAGCCATTTTCGAAACACTAAGTTTCTATAATAAGAAAGAAATTTATATGCATGTTAATGTCACATTAATCGTTCATAGAGTACATAATTCGATCACAATTGCTTATGAAATCAAAAGTCCACAAATGTGTTCAATCATCATTCATACAACAACCGAATCCTAATTACTTTACTTTAGATGAATTCCTCAATAAAATTCATGTAAACATATTACATAAATATTAAGACTTAGTTCTTATAAAAAACAACCTATTGTATTAAATGTGCTTCAACCTACGAACAATCTATAAGTAATGAACCCTACGCGGAAATGAGTTCACGAGCTCGCGTGACACAGTTCACGAAGCTCGATTTACAATTAAACTTACTATTTCCATTGAAAGACCTATATGATATAAAGTCCTAATCAACTCCCTTCTACGCATCTTTTTAATAAATGCCATCACTAACAAATTATAAGTCTTCTCAAGTATATTATTCCAGAGTATTCGTAATAGTTCGCCTTGAGGTTGAGGTAATGTCGCAAGCAAAGTCATGTACTTTATTTCAACATCAGCGTAAGCTAGGTAACCTTCAAAATATAACTCTTGCATCATGTTATTAACTGAAATAACATGTTGTGTTAGACCGTCTCTAGGCATTAAACGCATGTTAACCAACTGTACATACATGCTGCCAATTTGTCTCTTCTGTGCCTCACATCGAATAAGCTTAGGTGTTTGCTTAATAATATGCATTTTCCTGAAAAACAAATTTTCAGGAATTAGAAGAGTATACAAAATAATGAATTATTTTGTTTAACACGTAGCGAACTTATGCTTATATATGGAAATAATTTAATTTATTATTTTGTTATATTTATTTATCAACAATTTATTGAACTAAATCAAAATATATGCTTTTAATATCTAATCAATTAGAAACTTATTTCTAATTTAACTTATAATTGAACTAATCAGTTATCTTGGTTTAATTAGAAACTAATTTCTAATTAAACTACTATCTAATGTTAACTAAACAAATTAGTATTTATTCAATTAGAAAATAAACCAACGAAATTAGTTTATTTCTAAGGTTATTTAACTAAACAAATTAGTTTTTTTTACTTTCTAATTAATTAGAAACTTATTTCTAATATTTACATGTAATTGAACTAATCAATTTATTAGTATTATTATTATTTAATTTTAACTAAACAAGTTAGTATGTGTAAATTAGAAAACTCATTTCTAATTCTTTATATTATATGTATAATTTGTTATAGCCATTATTGTTATTCCACGAGTCCCATCTGACAAACACATTAAGTCATTCTTGTCTTATTATACATATATTAGATGTTGTATAATAGCTTATTACACGATGTATAATAACTGATACACGTTGTACAATAACTGAATGAATAATCCAGAAGAAATCTCATCTTCTTTCTCTGCTGCGTTTCGGTTTCTGCTTCATTCATTTTTCTTATTCATACGGAAACCAATTCAAACATGATTCAGGGCATAAATTCAACACAACAAACACCCATAACAACAAAGACACCGCAACTCATCAAACCATCATGTTTGATTTTTTTTCTTTAACAGCCATAAAAGAAACAGTCAAACTCGAGTTTTATGTTGGTTCATGTCTGATTGAAGCATCCAACAACACAAAGGAAAGCCACGAAAACGATGAAACCATTTATCACAGAAAACACAAATTCGTGGTTTGGTCTCTGATAACACCGATCAACAAGTTGCAGATATTCGGTGCAATGATAAACATGAAAACAAACAACAAAATAAAATTATGAGTTGTTGATAAATCGTTTACAGAACAAAAACCCACAATCAGAACAAACCCATAATCAGAACAAACATGAAGCATTCATTCAAACAACATATCTATATGGTAGAAAGTATAACAAATCATGCAAAAACCAAATGCTCTTATACCAATGTTAGAAATAAATGAACAGATCAAACACAAAACATAACCACACAGATTATGCATCTTCCAAGGATCGATTATATATGCGTGGAAAAACAAAACATACATACTTGATGATTCGTTATATTTCACCGATTAAAGAATGCAGAGATTGCTTTAGTTTTCTGTAGAAACCTCCAAGCCGAAGTTAGCAAGAGCTAGCATTTTTTAAGAAGTAAAACCACATACACAAAGTAAGTTCGGTTCTTTTC
>JANVCL010000214.1:41757690-41767896 GCA_026546855.1 Erythroxylum incrassatum | reverse complement strand
AGTGTAATTGAATTCAATTCTAATATTACTGGGTTTGTTCCAAACAGTGTAAATTGAATTCAATTCAATCTCATTAAAGTAATTGAATCCAATTTGTTAATGAATTCAATTCGAAGGTTTCAAACACCCTGTTACTCAATTAGGGTTTAGAAATCACGGAGGTGATGACAATGGACAATACATTTCATTAAGGAGAAGTCGCTAGAGTAAAGAACCATCCCAGCCACTAGATGGGTCTCTAGAAATCCTCTTGGGAAGATCGAGAGACTGACAAAGTCTTTAGCTATGTCGATTTATTTTTTGTTTCTCAGGCAATGTCACTCTTGCCTTATTTTATCATCATATTTCTACTTATCTTTTATTAAATTTTGAATGAATTATAGGATGGTTCTACCTTCAAGTCAAAGTATAAGTTCCGTCCCTATTTTATGCAGTTATAAAGGTGTGGTTTGTAGTTGTGGTCTTAATCTTAGTCAATAGTCAATAGTTGCAATCGATGACAGTGTGGGTTTTTTTAATTCGTATTAGGACAAGAAGGAGATAGATCTTGATGCTTTTCTGTGTCGCCCTACGAAAATTAAATTGTGGACATTGAAATTGTGGGGAAGGAGGATCTAGATCTTGTGAGTGATGCAATTGCATAAACCTCTGTTTTTATATTCCTTAAAAAAACTCTTTTACACATTTCTTAATGCTATCCTTTTCTTTTGGTCTATTAAATGATTTTTTCCCTAATGATCTCAAACCTCATGCCATAAGTTTCAGATATTATGAGAGAGGGTTAAGTTTATCTCATAATTTATTTTTCAATGATGTGCAAAATCTAAATAAGTTTGAAATTATATCATAAGGATGCTTGATTAAATTGAGCTTTACTACATATCCAATATTGTTGATGAATTTGAATCATTAGATGATGAACATGTTTGACTAAACTTCTGCAGGATGTTGTTAGGGCTGCGAGAATCTATTGTTTATGCCTCAATTTGATGATAAATAATATAAACGAATTGAACATTATGTTTGATAGTTGAAAACTTTCACTAGTTTGAGCCTTCGTAGTAACTCTTACTGGGTGCTTGCACTTGACTCACTAAGGCTAGTGGCATGAGGCCAACACATATAATGTTCCAACTAGTCTAACACCTTTTTACTTATGAATATGGACCTTTGTTTACGTTCAGCTTTTTCCCTATGGAACTTAATTTTTGCGTTTTGATTTCTTGAGCAATTAGGCATTTGTATTCCCAATTTATTTATGCTTAAACATTGCATTGAATGAAAAATTATACTTCAGAGATTAGAAAAGAATGGAGAGTTTTTCTTTTTCTTGTATTTCTTCTGAGATACTATCATATTTTCTTTTGGAACTTGGAGTCATTCTTAAAGAAATGATAGTTACAGGTCATATATTTCCTTTTATCAATTACATATCCATCGACAATTATGCTTTATTTGTTGATGCGGAAGCTTATGTTCTAATTGTTCCATATTTGTTGACATAAAAACCATTTATTAGGTTTGCACAAATTGTACTTAAAGATATCTTTTGACACTGTCCAATAATTAATGGATGTTAAGAGAGATCTCTCGCATGTTGTGGAAAGAAATCAAGCAACATTTAATGCTACAAAAGTATATGAATCAATATTAACTGGAAAGAGGTAATATTTACTAGTTCTTATTCATTTTTATGTGTCACATATTGAAGCTTTAAGTTGGCCCTTTGGTGTACATATCATATTCTGTCTTCTTGTTTTTTTGTAAAGCTTCTTATTAAAGCAAAGCCTCCATTTGTTATTTTTCAATTGGAATTCAAAGTTTTGGTAGTCATTATATTCTTGAGATGTCTAACTGACAAAGAATAGAGATATCAAGATTTTCTAGATTGTATTGTTGATCTCTAAGAGTATGATATTCCGTATCATGTTCGTTATGCCATAGACAATGGTAAGTTCCTTATAAAATGGCGCTGGTTTGGACATATTTAGCTACACATATGTATGATGACTGTCCATAACTTTATTTTATCACAACTCATACTTTTGTGATTCAAATATTTGATGTGGCCAGTGGTATAATGTTACTGTATCCAACACTAGTGTTATGCTTGAGAAATGATTTGATCTTTTACAACATGCTGAAGTGCATGTTTATGCATTTGACATAGAAACCACCAAGCTTCTTTTGAAATTTCTAGATTCTGGCTATGATTTGGTTATTATGTTCTTATACATGGTTGATGGACAAGATTACCTAATTATTAACAGAGTTCACTTTTACTTTATTTTACTAGCTTTTTCACTAGTGACTAATGCCATTTTTAGTTACTTTTGTAGCATATTTTCTTAGTTTCAAAGTTATGCACTTTCTAATTATGATATAGCACTTATTCACTGTATTTATCGGCCTCAAATGGTCATTGCCATCTTAAGTTGTATGTTGTTAGTTGTTCAGAGCATGGTTAGCTATACTTTCAATTTTTATTTTGTGAAAATCAGTTGGTTCATATGATACTTATAATTGAAACTAGGATATGCTTTGGACTTCAAAAAGTCACCTCTTATTGTTACTTTGTCTTGAATGAGATTTAGTATTCAAAATGAGTAATCCTGGTCTTAAACTACTTGTATTTAGTAGTACAAAAGAACATGTACATTATACTTCCAAAGGATTTTAAGAAAGATTAAAGAGCCAGTATGAAGAAGCCTGACTCTGGCTTCGAAATCTACAAATGATGAAGAGTTGTTAAAGCACATGTAATTTTCTTTGCAATTGTTGAGGATTGTAAAATTCACTTTGGTATTTCATAACAATAAAAGCATATGTAATTTGCGTATGTATTTTGAATATGTTAAATGTTAAATTTTTTAAGTCCTTATGGACTATATATTATATATAAATGTAGTTTTTTAGTTGTTTATATTCGATAATATGTTTACAATTAAGACGTACATTAATATCTATATAGTACTTTTAATATATATATATATATATATGGAAATTGCCTGTATAATGACAAGAGTTTGCTTTTATATTAAATATTATTGGTAAGGAAAAAATAAATTGTTGCTTTTATTGTTTCAAATTGTTGCCTTAAAAAAGATATTTTGTTGCCTTATCTATTTAACATTGTTGCCTAAAAAGATTTAAAGTGTTGGAATATTTATTTAACATTGTTACCATAGTTTGAAACTAATGTGTTATCTTAGTTAAAACTTAAAACAATATTTTTTATTTCCTTGCCTAATCAAAAAATTATGTTGCCTTATATTTTTTGCAGCGCCACTTCTTGTAACAATATTAATTCTGTTGTCTTAATAAAAAGATAACGATTAACGATAATTATATTTGTAGCTACGCTTTTATCAGTTATCTAAAGCACTTTTTGCTTTGTAGGCTTCACTTGCTCTTTCCTCTCTTTATAACTTAATGTCTCTCTCGCAATCTCTCCTGCATTGCCAAATCACATAGGTTGTACATCACCATGCCCATAACCGTATCCATGATCTGTACGCATCAATACAAAATTATGTAAGAAAATGGTTTTCATTTTTGTTCTTCTTTTCAAAATGAAATGTACAATAAAGGTTTCACTAACCATTATGAAACATTCATTAGATACCTCGAGTAGAGATGATAGGAGCAATAATAATGGTGGCCAGAAACCCCACAATGCAGATAGAACTTTTCATAGTCGGCGTTGGTGATGGGCTTTCTTAAATTGATTGAGGGCGACTGGTAACCAAAAAAGTGAGCAGAAATGGAGAGAACGGATGGATGATTATAGGGAATGAGAAAATAAGGGAATTGAAGTGCATCACAGGCCCCATATGGGAAGTTTTGGACTGAGCTGATCACATGAAAATACTGAAACTCCAAAAGCCATCACATGCATTTCTCACCTCCACGCAATTGCCTGTGAATCTTTTCATTGCCATTGGCACGCTATTGATCAACCTTTCATTTTGCAGAATCTATGGTGTCCTTTTTATTCCTTAGCCTAAAAGCAACGCCAATCCTGTGATCAGATTGAGAAAGTTATTAAGAGTAAACTTTGCGTATTTTCACTATAATTATTTCAGTAACCGATATGTTTGAAGTTTTAAGTAGATTCGCACAACCAAATAGATATTATTTAAGTAAAAAAAAAATAGATAGTACTTCAGATTGGTTACGTTGCTGGCAAAGTCTAATAAAACCCCAAAATTGGATAACATCACTTGAACATAAAAAAATAATTACTAATAATTTGGTCTCTTGTGAGACTTAGTTCTGAACACGCTTCCTGCAATGGGTAAGCCTGTTAGAACTTAACGTTAATTGTAGTTGCGTTATATTAAGATTTGGTTCATAATACTTTATTTTTTATGAACCTTGGATTTATAAGTATAGGACACAGTTTATGTATATTTGTGACGGAAATGTTTACAGAATGATTATTGTTTAAATAAAAACAAAGAGATAAGATTCTTTGATCATGTTATGAGTTCTTTTACTAAATAACGAATAAAAGATCTAACAATTTTTAATTCCGTTGTAGGCATAAAAAATTATCAAGATTGACTACAAAATAAATCAAGATTTAAATAGTTCTAATACAATTATATGAATTATATTTCTCCGAATTCGTCTCTCCAGAAAGAAAAAGGTTATGTACAAGCCCAAGATATAGATATAGCTTCCGGCTCAATATCCTGAAGTCCACACCAGGCTGGAGAGTGGAGAGGGATTCATTGCCTATTAGCTGCATTCAACGGCTAACCAAAAACGTTGAAGGGAATATTATAAGGAGAATAGTCTTCCCCAAAAAACAAGCTGCATTTTATATATGCCATTTACAGTGAGTTAGATGAAACTAAAGAATTGTGTTAAGACTTGACCAAAATGCATCGGCCTACAATATTTTATCGGATTCAAAATTACTTACGACGAGATTCCAAGAAATATATTTTTTGGGACTTGTATAATATGTTAGGCTTAAGAAAGAAGGTCTAAAATTGGTTAAGAATAAGGTAATTTTTTACTTTGTTCCTGACACTAGTGTGACATTTGTTTCCTTCCCCCGACTCTGGATTAAATTAATATTTGTAATCCTTTAAATGTTAGAAAATTGAAGTAGAAATTGATCTCATGCAAAACCAAGTAAATATGATTTTTTTTTATTTTTTGAAATTTAAAATCGCTAACATGATTAATGTATAAGCATAATAAACGTAAATAATAAATCATATTTTATTATGTAGCTTGATTCTTTTTATTATCGTTTCCCTCAAACAATTTATGAAATTAATTTATTGTGACCATCCCAACCTCACATACATCCGATCTTTAATAGTATCCCACGAATATGTTGCAAGAACTCTATAAATAGTTCAACGGTAACAAACAGGAAGTGTTAACTCCTCTAAACACCAAACTTATTTATAAGTTATAATAGGTTTGAACCTTTTTACTAATTTAATTAAATTATAATTATAATCAATTCTGATTAAATACTAATTAGATCCGCACAAGATCTAATACCTTATTGATTCGTGTTTATTAAATATTTCGTATTTAATGCTAAAGATTCTCAAACTTTACAATTAAGTCTAACTTGACTAAAATATTTTTTTTCTTCTTTTCAACCTTTATTTGTGTGTAACTCATTAAGTTCTTAAATATGTTGACAACAGATATAAATTATAAACTTAATCATATTTAAATTAAATAAATTAGACTCTTTTAATTTATTTTAATTATCTAATTAAATAATTTGTATTCACATAACAAAATTGGTGTCTAGCAATTCGTCATGATCATCTAAATATTAAGAGTGTCAAATACTTTTAACTAACATTTCTATGTATGATTTTTCTGTATAATTAAATTATTCTGTCACATAATATTTTGATCAAACATAGAGCATAGAAATAAAGTTTACTCAATTTTAGTTCAATCATATTAGTTCTTTACCATTAGTAATTTATTCAATTAATGACATTTGAAAACTATTTTCAAAGTGTGATTCCACCTTAACCTAGGATTCTTCAAATTAATACTAATCGAGAACAATAAAACATTCTCTTTAATTATTTTAGGGTAATGAATCTTATATTAATCACTTATCTACCTCTATATAGTTCATATAATAATTGCCTATTTATTAAATGCCCTACTATACAGTCTATTAGTCGTACATAGCACCCTAACAAATGTATGGCTTGTATTCATTATTATCTCTTGTGTAACAAACTTCTGTTGTAAGTATTATTATAAAAACATTTCATTGAGGCTTAGTAAAGTGATTGAGCACGTCATTCATATCTCATGAGCACTTATTTTTTATCTTGGTATTAGATCACAAAGTACTGGCTACAGCCTCGTTTGATGGGTCCTCGACAACTTCTGCTTCAGCACCTCTCGTCAGAACTCTGCTGAGGACGTGCTCACTCTTTAATTCCTCAAGCCAGATTGCCTCCATCAAGTTGGACAGAGGCAATTATCTAGTGTAGGAATCAGTAGTGCTACCATTGATTGAAGGGAATCTTATTCAATCTCACATCGACGGCACCCAAGTTGCTCCTCTGCGCCCTATTTCTGGAGACACAGGAATGGTTTCAAACCCAACTTTTGATGAGTGATATGCTCTCGATTATCTTTTATTTGGATGGTTGAGGAACACCATGACCCTAGAGGTAGGAGCCCAACTCCTACACTGCAAAACTGCTAGAGAATTATAGGTTAATGCATGAGAGCTTACTTGCACCTCGATGAAGTTGTGAGTGATGATGCTCAATTCGGAGCTCCATCAAACTTGCAAAAATGCTCTCAAGATGGAAGAGTATCTCACCAAAATGAAGACCATCTCCAATCAACTAACGCTGGTAGGAGCTCCTGTAACAACTGAAGATCTTATTCTTCAAACATTGAGTCAAGCTGGTAGATCAGCCAGATCTTACGTGGATTGATACACAATCCTCGTTACTTGCTTTTGAGAACTGTCTTGAACAATTGAATCATATCTCGAACTTATTAACAACCTTCTATAAACTTGGCTCAAAAAGATGAATATGATAAAACTTACTCAGCTCATGGTAACTCAGAAAGTGGTTCCTGGAGAAGCTCCCGCGGCTTACGGTCGTCAAGGATGAGGACGTAGAGGAGCTACAATAAAAGTGGACGTCTTTACTATCACCTTTGTGAGAAGCCTGGCTGCGTCGTCGCATATTACTATCGCTTCGATAAAACATTTCAATAACCAACTTACAGCCAAAGTTCAAATAACTATCCACCTCAAGTTTGCTACGCTCAAGCTCAATCTCAGTCAGTACCAGATCCGTCTTAGTACATGGACAGCGGTGCCATTTACCACGTCACATTTGACACTGATTAAGTTGACTATTATACTCCAGTAGGTAAGGCACATCTCTATACGTGCACTGGTGAGAAAACGCAAGTAACTAGTATTGGTTCCACTTTTCTGCCTGTTTCTAATTCAACAATCCGACTAAATGATGTCTTATTGGTACCTTTAGCAACTAAAAATTTAATGAGTGTCAACAAACTCATTAGAGATAATGATATTGATAAACATTGCACTAATGATGAATGTGTTGTGAAGGACAAGAAAATAGGAAAATCTCTAGTGCACGGGAAAGCAAAACGAGGACTGTATCCCATGGATAGAGTGGCGTGGCAGGCGCAGGTGAATATGGCAGCTTCTCCTCCTTTTGATTCTTCCTCACAAAAGGAGAATATGACTGAATTTTTTAAGTGGCATAACAAACTAGGACACCCTAGTGATAGGATCTTAAAGGAAATCTTGAATAAATGCAATGCCAACATTTCTTTTCCAAAATTTGTATATGAAGCTTGCCAATACGGTAAATCCAAACAGTTGCCATTTACAAGGTCTGAGTCTCATGCTTCTTCTACTTTAGAACTAATACATAAAGACATTTGGGGACCTTCATCTGTACAATCTGCAAATGGTCATCGCTACTACATCCATTTCCTAGATGATTTCAGTAGATATGCATGGTTGTATCCACTAAAACATAAAGGAGAAGCCATACACACATTCAACTTATTTCGAACATATGTTGAGAACCAATTTGACACTACAATAAAGGCACTTCAATGTGATAACGATATTGAATATAAACCACTCATTCCTATCACACAAGCGGTATTCAAATATGATTTACCCTTACACGTCTATTCAAAATGGTCGAGCTGAGAGGAAACATCGACATATTGTCGAAATTGGTCTGACATTACTTGCTCAGGCTCGCCTTCCTCTCACTTATTGGGTTTATGCCATTCAAATGGCTATCTATATCATAAACAAATTGGCAACACCTATTTTAAATGGTTCAAACCCCTTATGTCTATTATACAAAGTTGAACCCAACTGCAAGACACTCAAAGCATTTGGATGTGCTTGTTACCCATGTTTGAAACCTTACAATGCTCATAAGTTTCAATTCCATAGCTAGAAGTGTGTATATCTTGGCCCTGCCTCCAATTATAAAGGTTACAAGTTTCTCAGCACAATTGGATGAATATATACTTCCAGACATGTTGTTTTTGATGCGTTAACGTTTCCATGCACTAAAGGGTTCCTATATTGCCATTCGACATCATCTAAGAGTGATTATGTCATCTCACTAATCATCAACTCTCAAGAATACAGGGTTACCACTGAAAGATACAAAGAAGAATCAAGAACAACATCCTCCCATATTAGACTCTCTAAATCACACAATAAGTCCATTATGTGCACCTTCGTCGACCTCAAAAACAACAAAGAGTCTAACCCAGTTTGATGAGACTCAACATTTGGTCCAATCTACAGACCAAGAAAAAAGCCCAATTCACACAAACATACATGCTTTGAAAACATGTGCGAAGGATGGAGTACTCAAGCCTAAATATTCGTTTATTGGGCTCTTAAAAGTTGAGAATCCAATTTCATTGTCTCGAGCTTCAGAACCAAACTCAATGATAGCTATGTTGACTTCCCCTAAATGGAAACAAGCTATGATTAATGAGTTCGAAGCACTATAAAGAAACATGACATGGACATTAATAGCCTACATTGGTAAAGAAAAACTAGTCGACTGTACGTGGATCTTCCAAACCAAATTCAAGCTTGATGACGCCATTTTTAAACACAAGGCCAGACTTGTCGTGAAGGGTTTTCAACATATAATTGGGGTTGATTATGCATAAACTTTTAGCCCTGTTGTGAAGCTTACCACCATTTGTATTGTGATGACTATAGTTGTCTCGTTAAATTGGGAAATTCGGCAATTGGATGTAAATAATGCGTTTCTTAACGACTTTTTTCAGGAAGATGTCTTCATGTGACAACCAAAAGGTTTTAAAGATCCATGCCATCCAAAGCATGTGTGCAAAGTGGTGAAGTCCATTTATGGTTTAAAACAAGCACCTTGTGCTTGGTTTGATCAACTGTATTTCACTCTACTGTAGTAGGGGTTCAGAAACTCAAAAAGTGACGTATCCCTATTTTTCTTCGACAGAAAAACCTTACAATGTTCATTCTCGTTTACGTTGATGATATACTCATCACAGGCAATAACTCTAATTATTTACAAAGCTTCATCCAAAAGCTGAATGAACTATTCTCTCTGAAGGATCTAGGCTCTGTGTATTACTTCCTTGGGATTGAAGTCTACCAACATAAGTTGGGCCTTTATCTGAACCAAAGCAAGTATGTCTTAAACATCTTAAAAAGATTTAATATGCATAACTGTGTACCGATCACAACTCCTATGGTCACGGGAAGGCAACTCTCCAAAAGAGAATGAACTCTTATGGAAGATCCTTTCCTATATCGGAGGATGATTGACTCACTTCAATATCTTATCAACACATGACCAGACATAGCTTACTCAATCAATAAGTTATGTCAATACATGTCCCAACCTACGAATATACATCTTCAGGCTATTAAGAGGGTGCTTAGGTATTTGAAAGGAACTCATCATCTTGGTTTACATATCAAACCCTTCAAGCTACCTCACTTAACAATCTTCACTGACGTTGACTGGGCCACAGACATTGATGATCTTAAGTCCATTAAAGGCATCTGTGTCTACTTAGGGAGTACACTTATCTCGTGGGCATCAAGGAAACAAAAAGGGGTGTCTAGGTCAAGTTTTGAGTCAGAATAGCGAGCATTAGCAGATGGCGCAG
>JANVCL010000214.1:41737383-41748546 GCA_026546855.1 Erythroxylum incrassatum | reverse complement strand
TAGGCTTTTAGTTGAGTTGGTATCAGAGCCTACCTACTATCCTCCACGTCTCGGGTTCGACCCGGCACGTCGTAACTTCGAGGAAAAATACTCTCAGGAGTGCGATACGGAGCGTGGTGGGATAATAAGGGGATTCTAAGAGGCCACAACTACCAGCTTAAGCTTTTTTCTAAGGGTCGATATGCTTTTGGATCTTTTGGATCCAATATTGGTAATATTATGAAAACGCTTATCTGCCCTGCGAGTATAGCTTATCATATCCTTTAAGCTTTTTCTTTCCTCAAAATATCCGGCCATAGTTTCTTACCACTTTGCCTTTCCATAGAAAACCTCATGATACACATATCAGGGTTATCCCACCACGCTCCGTATCGCACTCCTGAGGGTCTTTTTCCTCGAAGTTACGACGTGCCGGGTCGAACCCGAGACATGGAGGATAGTAGGTAGGCTCTGATACCAACTCAACTAAAAGCCTAAATTGGTAGTTGCGGCCCCTCAGATATAATTATTTTTGGTTCTGCCTGATCATGGTGAGGCTGAACGTTACTGCTTGGATCCATGAAGCTGGTCGATATTAACTCTGAAATATCTGCAAAACAATAAAGACACGCCGGGAGTTGATAACCGGCAAGCTCCTCCGACACTCAAGTCAGTTTTTTGGTAAAGGTTTTGGTGGCTGAAAGCAAAGAGCATAAAGGTTCTAATGTCGTACCTGTATCATGGCGAAATAATACCTTATATATGAAATTAACCCTAAGTTTAGGTCTTTACGTAGGTCTTTGCATTTGCATGGAAGACTAACACCTGCGAATGGGCCGTGGACGTGTGGACCTGGGCCTGGGTCATAAGGTTTGCGAATGGGCCTAGCACAACCGACCTAACCAATTTTAATGTATGAGAGTTGATCAAATGTCGCTAAAAGATATGAAAATAAAAACTCTTTTTGTTAATATATATATATAATTTTTTGGATATTTTTTATTTTAATATTAGTCAATGATAAATATAATTCTCTACTACATAATTAATGAACAACATATTTAGATTTAGAATATATGACTTCTAAGAATTAGTATAGCTAATTACTTCACTTTTTTTAATTAAATTTAATCGTATGTAATAAGATAAGAGAATGTCTACAGACATTCTCTCCCTTACGTGTTATATACTATTCTTTTTAAGATATCAATATCAATTTTTAATAGTTTTATGTTACAAAGAAATGTATGTATATGTATATATATGTATTTATAACAACAAAACCAAATACTCTATATGGGCAACAACCTGCAATTAGTCAGTATTTCTGGGATCCACTTTGATATAGCTGTGACTGTTAAATATCATAACATTATCTGGTAGATGGGATGTCAAGGATCCTAAGTGAGTAGAAGATGCTTAAAGGAATTATTAAGTGGCCCCAATTAGCTGTGTCAGTCTATGGTATGGAACGGAATGCAAGTATTGCTTGTGGCGGTGGTTGCAACTTCATAGTCACTGGATGTAGAAACCAAGGAAAATCATACAAGTGGGTGAATCTGGACCCATCACTGGCATTGATCATTTGGATTTCTGGTCGTCGTCACCATCATTAACAGTGTCATAATATTCTAAGTCCAAGTGAGGTGGATTGGATGCTTAATTCCATCATTGGCTTTTATGCCATCCACATGAAATTATCCTTCATTTGTTGCACATGTCTGAGCTCTTCTTCCTTGCTTTAACCATTTAGAAAATTTTGTGTTTACAGTTTTGTCCTAATCCTAAAGTAGCATTTAACCTATATGTAATATTTAATATTTCATCTTTTCACTTATTGCATTTTAATTATCGCTAAGATCAATAAGCTAATAGTCAAATAACTTGAATTATAAAAGATCTACCACTAGTCAATTAGTTGCTAATATATTGAAAACAAAAACAAACATAAAAACTTAAAATTAATTATTAAGCTAATATACATTAACCTAGCATTATGAAAAAAAATCAAGGGATTCAAAGTATTAATCTCTAAAATACACAATAATTTATAAAGGAAACTCAAAGAGAATTTTGTTGATTTCTTAAGATTTTGACTTCTATAACTATTGCCAATCAACTCAAAGCATACCTATCATTCTTCTTTTTTTTTCTTGAAAAGAGCATATCATCTCATTATCAATGCTGTCATGTGCCACAAAAATAAGTAAAGTGTAAAAGGATAATGAGAGAGTGAATATAAGAGTAAAAATTTACAAAGCTAACGAGACTAATAATTAAAACTAAACTAGCTATAAAATAATCCATGGTGGAAATAAATAGGAACGTTACGCACATGGCCAGCTGGGAATCTTTTTATCTATCAACCAAACTGTTAACAATAACTATGTTGAGACTGAGTAAACGAGTACTGTAACTTTGGATTTCTGTCCAGCTAACACTAATAAAAATTCAGTGGAGGGGATGACTTTAAAAAGATCCTACACATCTACATGTCCTAATGCACGAGGTTGATGAATAATTACAATCATCTTTCATACACAGAAACCTTGTACTTTGATTGCCGTTCTCCATGAAAGCAACAAAAATGTCTATTAATTACGTCCAAATGAACATCCAAAGAACAAGTACCATAGCTTCTATTCTAATGTACTAGGCAATGATTGTCTGCCGTTACCATCATTGGTTTACAGAAACACTTGAAATACTAATAAAATAGGCCATTGACTTAATTACGTGGTAGAATTAAGGAAGTTGCTTCAAGTCTGGTATGTATTAGTTGCATGAGACTTCCAAAAGTAGTTGTACCTGCATTCTTATGGACTACAAGAAAGTGTCTTTGGTGCTGTTTGGTTCTACCCTGTAATCACATCTCTACAAGAAGACTGAAAAGATAATGCTCAACTTACCTGTGAGAAGAATTTACAATTTTCAGGTGAATTTTATACGAGCAAGCCAATGAGGTTCCATTTAATGTTGTTTCTTTTATTTTCAGACATTATGACATGAAAAATGGAAATTATACCTTGCCGAATCCTCACGGCTCACTCTGCTAACTGGCATTGCTTCTTGTCACAATGACAGCAAAGCAGAGGAAGAGGCAGTCAGTCACCTGATCTGATCTGTCTCTTCCCTTCAATACCAAGCCTACTTAGCTTTACCATCTCTCAAATGTTTAATCCTGCAAAACAAGAAATGGGACCTCTCACCTCTCTAACTAAACTTTTTTACACAAGACCAAAACCTTCCCATCTCTTTCTGTATATATAAGAAAACTAAGCTCAAACATTTACATCAACTACCAACACCAGACCATTGCAGTTTAAATTCTTTTGTTAAGTGTCAGAAATCTTCTGATGCGATTATGATTTATAAGAAGTAAGAAAGAAGTAGACAGAGCGCGCCTGTCGGCACGACTTCACCTAGGACCCACAAAACAAGTGAGAAAGCATATCATGCAGCCTCACCGCTCTCTCCTCACCATTTATTCATTTAACTCTTGTGTCTCTCTCTTACTCACACATCACACGTTCCCATGTGCTTACCTTCTTTGTCTTCTATTTCTCTCTCTCAGAGACAGCTTTCTAAACAAAAGCAATAAATTTGCACTAGAATACTGAAAAAGAATGCTTCTTTGAAGTCCATTTCTGAAATTTTCGGACCCCTTAATCTGGGTTTGCACTAACATGGACTCAAGAACTCTTCTTGATCATGCTCTCTTCCAACTCACTCCCACCAGGACAAGGTACATTTTTATGCGTTTTGCATTTATTTTACCTGGGTGTATTTTTTCGCGTTTTGGGTTGATTTTGTTTTCCGAAATTTTGATTCTTGAAGATGTGAGCTGGTGATCTTTGCGGGTGGTTTGAATGAGCAGCTAGCCTCGGGCCTTCTTGAGCCGTTCATTTCACACCTTAAAACAGCCAAAGATCAAATTTCGAGAGGTGGGTACTCGATTACTCTCCGCCTTGTGTCGCCTAATGCGCCCTGGTTCACAAAAGCCACTCCCCAGAGGTAACACGTTACTACTGACTGTGAATATACTATAAGAGCTTGTCTTTCGTTCTCGCTTTTTCTTTGGATATTGGGATAAGAACAATATTTCTTTTAACTATTTATAACTTCTTGTTCGTAGGAATCATTATTAATCCACAGTTTTCTATAAACCTCGTTGAAATTGACCGATTTCTGTGTCATAAAGTATCTAAATCAGGATCAAGTGCTTCCTTGTCATTTGGGTGAATGCACTTTATAAACATCGTATCAGTCTTTCCAAACAAAGGAAATTTCATATGGTGGTTGAGTTGTTTGTTATCTAGATTTGATGGATTTTACTATTTTTCAACCCAGAAAATGGCTATCCAATGCAACCAAGCAGAAAGAGGAAAAGGAATTCTATTGAACTCTATAACCTTGATGGTTTCTCTTTTTAAATAAAATATCAATCTTGTAGCTGTTAATTGGGCTGAGATTTATCATTTTGAGGCTGACATTTTGTCTTCAATACAGATTTGTGAGGTTTGTTAGCTCGCCAGAAGTTCTTGAGAGATTTGTAACAATAGAGAGAGAATTAAGAACAGAATGAGAGTTCACTTCAGTCAAATGAGCTGTGAATTGCAGATGCTGAAGGTATGTCTGAAATTTAAAAGTTTTTAGCACTAGTAATTCCTTGTTTATCATGTACGTGATCAAAGTCAATGCCAAACTTAACAATTTGGCGATAGTCAATGAGCCCCTACCTTATAATTTCAGGATTCTTTTTGTATAATCCTTCTTCTGAATCTATTAATTACCAGATATTAACATCCATTTCTTGAGTGTAAGTAAAGCTAAGATTACTAACAATTGAAAAGAGTGGTTAGTCTTGCTATGCTTGTCCCATTAATATGCTTTTTTAGGACTTATTTCATGATTTTAGTTAATGTGCATGCAATGAAGATGTAGCAATACTGAACTGAATCTAACAAATGTAGGCTTGTAGGTTTTCATCAATTTATAACTGACTATGATAGTATATAAAAGTTCTTTTCTGTAGAGATTATGTTAACCAAACTTCCAATAATTGGAAAATATAGCAGGTGGTGCTGGGAGCTACCCGAAGCCTTATCTAAGGTATGCTGTTACAAAAAATCCTTTCAGACATTGCAGTGATGGTTTTTAGTTCTAACCATGATGCTTCATCTCAGATGAGAGATAGCAATGGAGATTCTGCTGCTGTTTATGAGGAAAATTCCAAGTAAATAACCCACCCAAATTTGATTATGTACTCCCGATCTCTAAGTATGATTGCTTGATGAGTTATTTCTGAATAATGAGCAGGATTCATCTGCAACGTGCTCTGGAAACTAGAAAAGCTGTACTGCGTAAAGAGCAAGCAATGGCTTATGCTCGTGCTTTGGTCACAGGCTTTGAAATTGATTGTATACATGATCTCATTGCGTTTGCTGATGTTTTTGGAGCTTCCCGATTAAGGTACGAGAGGATATGAGAGATGAAAATTTATCGGTCAGCAAGAAATATTAATTCAATTTTCAATAACAGCTTTCTTTCTTTTTTCTTTTCCCTTTTGTCAATTAGATCACATTATGGAATTTCCCTTCACCTTATAACCTATAGAATAATGTATTATTTCCCTAGTTTTTCCCACCAGCTTTAACTTTTGGGTTGAATGGTTTCTTGACACTGTGATTGCTCAAACCTGAACCTAGGAATTGAGATAAATTTAAGGGGATTAGAGCTTCAGGATGAATTGGTAATTGGAGGATGATGTAAAAGCAACCCAGTGATTTGCATGCCTAGTTTGTGGACTAGAAAAGTGTTCTTTTGAGTGTTAACCTTGCTTTCGAGTTTCAAGGGCTTGGGGCTAATTTCCCTAGAAGTCAATTCAGATTACTTTGTCCAATTATTTTTGAACATGCCTTTTCAGTTAATTATACAGAAAGAGTTGCTTATACTCATAATTTTAGTTAGCGTGTAAGATGTATCTGCTTTCACACAGGGAAGCATGCATAAATTTCTTAGAATTATGCAAGAAAAAGAATCAAGATCGGCTTTGGATAGATGAAATTGCAGCAATGCAAACATCTCGATTGGACTTGCCTTATGTGGGGACTTCTGGAATCGTACTAGCTGGTGAGGAAAATTACCCTAGTCAAATTGGTGGTCCTTTTGGGAGACAAAGTGGCTCATTAGATGCATCTGATTCAGCTACAAGTCTTGGGAGTTTTGACCTAAACCAAGGTACACCTGAATATCTCTACTTTCTTTTACCTGTAAAGGATCAATTTGAGGTACATGCCTGAGCATTTGGGTTACAAGTGCTGCCGTGCATACATCCAGCATCTCTGTTTCTAATATTGCTATTTACCTTTTAACTTGCAGATGGTAGTACACAAACGTCTGCCCAAATTCAAATGGCAGACGCAAAAAGTCAAGTGCCAAACATATCGTGGGCGAGCCATATTCCTCCGTACATGCACAATTTTCAAGGTCCTATGTATCAACATATTCCCTCATACCAAGGTTACCCTTTTCCTGGTATGCAGGTTCCTTCTCCATATTTTCCAGGAAATATGCAATGGCCCCAAAATGTGGAAAATTCTAGCCACAATAATGATTGGAGTACTGATGATAATAAAAAACATAAATCCTCATCTAGGAATAAGAAGAAATCGTCACATGGGAAAAGCCTGGAGAGTGCAAACCAAGATGATTCCACTGACCCCAGTGATTCCAGCTCAGAGAACGAATCTGATGAGAATCTGAAGAATGGCAATAAGAAATCTTCTGTGGAGCAGGCTCATAGGAAAAAGCATGGGAAGAAGTCTTCAAGAAAGGTTGTCATTCGTAATATTAACTACATTACTTCTAAGAGAGATGGAGAAAAAGGCAGCATTTCTGGGGAAACATCTGACGAAGAGGAATTCATTGATGGGGGAATTCTGAAGCAGCAGGTAGAGGAAGCTGTCGGTTCATTTGAGAAACGTCATAAATCAAGTTCTCGTCATCATAAGAAGTCACATCGCCACCCCATGACTGAGTCGGATGATCCTAGTGATAAGGATAACAAAAGTATGATTCTTGAGGGTGAACCTCGGAAGGATCACTGGGGTACCTTTGAGAGCCTGCTCATGAAGGAAAAAGATTTAGACTCTTCAAGTGCTGATCTGCATCCTTCTAAGGTACAGGAGTACTTCGGTACCAAGAGCTCTGAGGAGACAAGATCATTGCCACTAGACCTGCAAATGGAGGAAGTAAGAAAGCAACATCCAAGTTCAAATGATTCCTTCCTTATAATGAAGATGGAAACTGCTAATGAAGGTGGATCTCACACTGGGAATTTTGAATTTGGTGAAAATACCTATCCTAAAACAAGAAGAGCTGGCATGCATGAGGCGCTGTTGTTCTCCCACAGGTTAGAGGATACAGGGAGCTCTCATCGAGCTACTGTTTCTGATTATTCTACTGAAGCTCCACTTATTACAAGGCAAGAGGAAGGAGATTGGTTTGGTAATAAAGGAATAGTTACGTCAGCAAGCAAGGATGGGAACATGGAACTGAAAGCATTTGGTGGTGATTATGCATCTCCAGTAACTGCTGAATATTGTCACATTGAAAAAAACAAGAAAGAAGTTCTAGCCGATGACTCATTCATGGTCCAGGCTCGAACTTTAGATGACGAACAATCTGCTTCACTTTTGAGAACAGACCTTAGCTTGGTTTCGGACATAGTTGATGCTAGTCAATATGAAAATGGGATGTCAGAAATTTCACAAAATGATAATGAAGCATTTGGAGCCCATGAACCGGATGATCTTTTCATGGTGCTGGGTCGTGATTCATCTGCTGAGCAACCTATGTCATACTGGACTCCTGAAATGGATTATGAAGAGGATATTTTATCTGCTGAAGCCAATGGGAGGCAATCTGATGCTGGGAAAGATTCTTCCAAGGGCAAGCTTCTTTCTAATTGTAAGGTAACAAGTGACAGAAAGTCAAAGGTTTCAAATGCATATCTTGGAAAAAGCAGATCAGACATCAAGTCAATGACCAAAAAACCCCCGCTCGGAGGCAGAAATGTTAATCAGAAAAGCAAAACTGAAAGGGTATGCTATATATGATTTTGGTATTGCCTTCAGGGATGGGAGGAGAAATTGCTTTTGCATGACATAAATCGCAGCTTTACATTGATTCCTTTTTGTTTCACTCAATTTTATAAAGAACTGTGTAGACCACTAAATTTTGCATGATATAAAACCATCTTAGGTGGCTTGGTAAATTTTATTGATCTTGATTTCTCTCTCTTATCTTAATTCTTTTACTTATTTTATCTATTTTAACCACATACATGTAGGAAGAGGAGAATAGGAAGAGAAAAGAGGAGTTATTAGCACAACGTCAGAAGAGAATTGCTGAAAGGAGTGCTAGTGGGAGCATTCCGGCGACATCAAAAAGAATTCCTTCGGAAAAGAGATCTACAATATCTTCCTTGAAACATGAAAAGCCTCAAAACCAACCTCTAAGCCAAGAGAATAAAAAAGCAGTAATTAGGAGTACCACCATTGATCGACTTGCCACTGCTAGGACAACTCCAACGGTGGAAGCAGTCCCACCAAAACCTGCCCAATCTAAAAAGGCACCCATAAAAGCAAATTCCTTGCCACAGAAGACCATGAATGCAAACAGTAAGAAAGCCAGTCCAAACAGAATTAAATCTGATGTCCTCCAAAAGACCGATGACGTGGCCATGATAGCTGAGAAGCAAACAGACGTGGAAATCCCGAAAGAAATACCTACTATGGTTGTCAATGGCAATAAAGAAGACATTAAGGAGTTGCGTAGCATCACTTCAATAGAAAATAATGAAGGGGCTAAGATCTTACAGACAGAGAGTTCAGTTGATTCACTATGCAAATCTGCACAAGTGGCTCACTTGGAAGTTGCAGTGGGATTACATGAAGCATCTCATGTTCGTTCTGAAATTCAAAAGGTTTCTGATGATTGTGGTGAATATATCTCTAAAACGCCAGAACTTCCTACACCAGAATTACCTACTCTGAACCTTTCTGTTCTGAATGTCAGGGAAAGCACAAGTAGTGAAAATTTACAATCACCAAAAAATTCTGAAATAGAAATATCAACCCCACCATCTGAAGACATAAACCAGGAAGCAGTCCACTCCAGGAAGAAATGGAACAGTGATGAAAGTTCCCCCAAAGCTGCTAAAGGTTTCAGAAAGCTTCTTTTGTTTGGAAAGAAAAACCGAACCTCTATTTTAGCTTGATGTTGCTGGACTAGGCTGATTATGGGACATAAGGTAACACTCTCGAAGAAGCTTTTGGTCCTGCAGTTTATGTTCCCATATTTCTTGTCGAATTCAACAGGATTGCTTAACCAGGAAGAAGAAATGAAACTCGGGAAAGGAAAAAGGTGCGAAAGTAGTTAGATGGTTTGTATGCATAATAAGGCCTTTGGTGTTGGTGCCATATGAGGAATTTTCTCTGTTGTTTATCTGAGTTTTGTATCACATGAGAAAAGAGTGTAAAGTATTGTTGCTGTACGAGTCTGCACTTTGGATATGCATAAACGGGGAATTCCTTGAAAATCACCTGTAGTGCTCATAAATTTCTCTCCATACGTACTGTGGAATCATGCAGTGATTTATTGGTCAACATTCACAACTTCTGCATTTACAGAGTAATCTTAAATTTAATGTACTTGTAAAGTTCGCGAAGTACAGACTGCCCAACTATTATTTTCAAGAGTTATTTATTAACTAATGTGATCTTCAGATCGTCCTGAATTCGGAGCAAGTGAGATGCCAAAGAAATTCACACCTGATCCAAATCCAGCTGTTCAACTGGAAAAGTGACAAGGCACCTATAAAATGCATCAAGTTCTAGAAGCTGATGAACTATTTACACTCCAATTCGGTCATAATCATTAGCAGAAACTCCTACGCTACTGTAATTGACCGGTAAGTCACTGATAATTGATAAGTGATAAATTGATAAATTTTAAATCTATAATTATGGTTTATGTTTTCTTATTCTCTCTCGTGTTTATGGATTATTAATTATGATTATAAGTAAGGTAGTATATTATATGTTAATTATTTCAGATAGATGAACATATTCTTTTACTGGAGAGTTGTAATATGGTACCGAAAATAGAAATGGAAACTTGTAATCTCGTACCAAGTGAAATCGAAGTCTAACTCCAAATCAATTGAAAAGTGAAGTTTTAGATCACTTCGATAAGAGTAGATTAATGAGCAGAGTTAAAAAGTTAAATATAAGTATTGTCAGAAGATGTTAGCTAAGAGTTTAGAAGGTAAAACCTCTCATCTAACAACATGTAGATTTGTGTAGGAAAAAATGTTAATATGAGATTAAACATTTTGTACCCTGAATCTTACAAAAGAAAAAAAATGAAATGACTACAACATTTTATGAGAGCAACAGATCAAGATTTTTTATTACTTCTGTAGTAAATTAGCAGTGAACATCCACTATCTATAATTGATACCAAAAAAATTAGGATTGTTTGCAATTCATTACAACTGACCTTCAATGTTCCAACTCTGAATACGCTGAAGGACAGTACGAGAATATGCTTTGCTAGGATAAGAAAAATAAAATAAAATTGAAGAACATTATTAAGTATTGACGCATGGATTAAAATTGTCAGAGATATGTTGACAATTGATAATCAAAAGAAGTTTTATATAGCAGTGACGTCATATTATATTGACAATGATAAATTTTGAGGTAATTTATATTAAACAATTTTGATATGATTTCCTTAATGATTATCAACTTGGAATGAACAAAATTTAGGATAAGGATCACGGTAGTTCAAGCTTTTCAATTTCTTCTTCTATCTGAAGCTTAGGATAATCTTCTGAGAGCAATTTGTTACTTTCACTTTCAAAATTTAATAAAAAAAAGGCTAGGATCTTGTACTAATGTTATAAATATCATATTAAACTTGATACCGGAGTAAATTTTGGTACGATATTGGTTAATATCGGATATCGTTTTAGGTAATTTTTAAAATTTATAAAATAGTTCTTAAATTTTTTAAAAATTACAAAATAGTCTATTATCATATTGTACAGTTGTACTATATATTTTTAACCTTGTATCCAAAAATTATAATAATAAATAATAATCACAATTTTAA
>JANVCL010000214.1:41726915-41736948 GCA_026546855.1 Erythroxylum incrassatum | reverse complement strand
TATATATATTTGTGTGTGTGTGTGTGTGTGTAAGAATGTGATCAAATTATTGAAGGACTACTTCCAATATATATACACAATATACTACTAAATGAATAAAGATTTTCTTCTTTTGTTGCTACTTTTTCATCTTTCTGTATTTCCTTATATATATATACACACACTATTAAATGAATCAAGATTTTCTTCTTCTGTTCCTACTTCTTCATCTTTCTGCATCTCCTATTTATTCAATATATATATATTATATTGAATAAATATTTTCTTCTTTTGTTGTTGCTTCTTCATTGTTTATATTATTTTTATTGTAGCTGTTGTTGTTGTTTCGGTATTGATTGGATTCATGTCGAACCATATTGGCAACCACTGACACTGGTTTTCGTGAGCTTTGCAATAGAATCTCATGTGAAATAAGTAGACCAGACAATTCAGGAAAACTAATGTTATCTTTCCTATTGGAAATTCCAGCAAGTATGGGGTGATAATTTGCTAGTAACAATCTGAAAATGTTGGCATTAAATTCAGCATTTCCAATTGGCATTCCCACTTGTGCAAGTTGATCTTTGACGTTTTTGGCTTCTTTGAGGAATTGAGCCATTGACTTATCTTCTGGAGATAAGTTCTGCAATTCCATATGAAGCTGGACTTGCCTTGCTCTTGATTGAGCACCAAAAGCATCCTTGAGCGCTTCCCACACCTCATAAGCAGATTCCTACTCAACAACATAAGGGAATACTTCTTCTGTAAAGAGAGGAAAGTATCCATCCTACCAAGAGTTGATCTTGATAAACCCAATTTTGGAATTCAGGATTGGGAACAGTAGTTTTAGTCTCCTGATCAGTAATAGTTGCTGAATGAACAATTGTTCCATCAATGTGAGAGGTAAGATTGTATCCTTTCAAGATTGGATTGAATTGTGTCTTCCAATTAGATAATTAGTTGGTGTGAGTTTAATGGCAAAAGTGAACTACGCATGTGATAAGGTTGAAGGGTTTGCTAGAATAAGTGAGGAAGGAGACAGAGAGAAAGAAGGTGCTCTACAGGATTGAGTTTTGGAAAACATGGCTGAATCGAGCTCTGATACCAAAACAGAAATATAAATAGATTGGAGAAACTTGCTCAATCTTATATTGAAAGAAAGCAGAAATACATACATGTTTTTGGAGCTATTATCTTGCTAAATCACGATCCTATAATCAAGCTAATAAGCTAACAATCTGCTAACTAATTATAGAAATATTAACAGCTATAATATACAGTTATAATGACAGAGATATTTGAGATATCCTTGATCATAGATTGCTAGAATCATGCTGCTAGAAAGCAGGGGATGGACGTGATGAACGTATGCTAGCAGTTGACTAATATTTTGTATTTCCTTATATAGATATACTATTAAATGAATAAATATTTTCTTCTTTTGTTGCTGCTTCTTCATCTTTCTGTATCTCCTTTTATATTTATATTTATATATATATATTATATTGAATAAATATTTTCTTTTTTTGATTTTCTTTCTTCATTTTTTATATTTCCTAATATATATATATGTGTTGCTTCTTCATCTTTCTGTATTTCCTTTTATATATAGAAGAAAATCTTTATTCATCTAATAGTATATTGTTTCTCTTGGCTTGCAACTTTTGTTCCATCTTTAACAAGTGAATTAAGAGAAATAAATCAAGATTATTTAATTAAATTACTTTAAGAAGTTGTATAATATAATTACACTTAAGAGGTAAATTATCTAATTAGTCCTTAATCTATAACTTCAATTATGTTGCAATTTAAATCCAAATAAGTTAATTACAAAAACAATTTAAATTTTCGTCAATTTTTCAATTATAGCCTAAACTTTAAAAAGTAGTAATAAAATGTCTAAACTTTTAGTTTTTTTTTAATTTTAGCTGACATGACTTGCTACGTGTTTCAGAAACCTTAACTATTAATATATGTTTGTCAAAATTAACACAAAAAATGAAAATTAATTAAACGACGTCGTTTAATCACATAATTAAAATGACATCATTGTTTAAAAATAATCTAAATTAGATTACACAGACCCGACGACCTTACGTTTTGATTTTAATTTTTTCTTCGTTTTCAGTTTGTTCTCTTGACGTGTTTACCCTTCAATTTTGAGATTATGTAGCCCTAACGCTCTCACACTAACCCTTCAATTTTGAGATTATGCAGCCTCAATGGCCTCACACTAAGAGCATCAGGAGAATGAACTAAAAACAACGAGTTTATTGGTGAACTAAAAACAATGAGTTTACTGGTGCAATACGTTGTAATGCGAGAGTAGTTTGGGGTATTAAAAGAACAAACATAAAACAAAGAGCTGAAGATATCACAAGAACAACAAATAACGTTGGGCTAGAATTTAAAAAAATTGAAATTTTGGATATTTTATTGCTACTTTTTAAAATTTGGATTAAAATGTTCAAATTTTTTAAAATTTGAACATTTTTTACTATTTTATAAAGTTCACGCTATAATTACAAAATTGACGAAAATTTGAGTTTTTTTGTGATTAACCCAATCCAAATTAATGATTCCTTTACACAAAACAACTATAAAAAATTACTGAAATTCACGTTTAGAAAATGAACTTAACTCATCGTGTAACTATTATCTGATTGTTTTTAGTTGATTTATTGCTAATTTAAAAAAGAAAGGTAGAAGGTTAAAACTAGATAAAGGCACTAGCAGACACGCATATGCTTATAGGCAATAGTCAAATGGCACCTTGAGAAAGAAGTCACGCACTAAATTGAAACAGAGCAATGAAGACGGACGATCTTTTCGTGCCCTGATAGCTGATGCTTAGATAAAGGTACTAGCAGACATGCATATGCTTATAGACAATAGTCTAATGGCACCTTAAGAAAAAAGTCATGCACTAAATTGAAACAGAGCAATCAAGACGGACGATCTTTTCGTGCCCTGATAGCTGATGCTTTGTCCTTGTTACTTTTGAAAGTTGCATAAAAAATTAAAGTTGACCAGTTGCCCATTTCCTTGTCACGGTACATGGAACTGATCTGCAGGTGGGATTTCTCTAACACTATAGTTATAAAAAAAAGTACAGTTGTTTTTTCTAGAAGGTTAAAACTAGATAAAGGTACTAGCAGACACGCATATGCTTATAGACAATAGTCAAATGGCACCTTGAGAAAGAAGTCTCGCACTAAATTCAAACAGAGCAATGAAGACGAACGACCTTTTCGTGCCCTGATAGCTGATGCTTTGTTCTTGTTACTTTTGAAAGTTGCATGAAAAATTAAAGTTGACCAGTTGCCCATTTCCTTGTCACGGTACATGGAGCTGATCTGCAGGTGGGGTTTCTCTAACACTATAGTTAAAAAGAAAACTACAGTAAGTCAAATTATCTAAAAAGACGATCCAATTAACATCATTTTAAATATAATTTCACATAAAAAAGCGGAAAATTTTCGCAGACATTTGGACCTGATGATAGAAGAGTGATTTAATCAATTCCCAGTTTACAACATCTGACCTTATGCTTAAATCCATTTTTAATATAGACAAAATATACACGTTATCAAAGGAGTTTAGGGAAGTTGCTCTAATCTCTGCTATACTCAAGCTCGAATTGGATTTATTGATTGGATTGGAAAACTTTGGTATCAGATCTTGGCCAATTTCAATAATTTGATTGGCTCTTCTTCGGGAAGGAGCAAACGAAATAATTTCAGACTCCAATTGAATCATAAATTTTGTGAAAATCGATCTGGATTCTTAATTTCATTACTTATTGCTCTTTAAAATTTTGGATCATCCCAATTCAACTTTTTTTGTTAATGTTAAATCAACCTTCCAAATTAAATTAATGCCTCAATTATGATAAATCATTTTTTATGTGGATCGACAATTATGATAAATATTAAACGTGCACCATGGTGCTTCTTTCTTCCTTTTTTCTATATCAAATGAAATAATCAATAATCACATGTTATTTAATTGCAACTTAATTAAACTTTTTTGTTTTATTAAAAAATTGTTTGGTTTAATTCTATTAACTTCATATTCCTTGCAATTGAAAATTCTTCGTTAGTTTTTCTAGGCCTAAGATTAATTTTATTTTTTATTGGCTTTACAAACTCAACTTACTAGGAAATTGGGGGATTCGATCCCATACATAGCAAAATATTTGTGAAACATATTTCGTATTTGATTTTTTGAAGACCAAGATCACTTAAATTTTATATCACGATTACATAAAATATAATAAAGCATGAATTTTAATTTATATCTTATTTCAAAGCTTGATCATTTTTCTTGTAATTTTTCTCGAATCGTTTCATCTCAATCATCGTAGCTACACAAGTATCTGACTTCTAGCGATGTTCATAGAACAAGTTTAGAGATAACTACAACTATTATAAAGATGGTTAGGCAAGGAGTACTAGCTCCCTTGGAGTTTAACCTATTTATAATAGACTTTAGATATTTTAGTAATTTAATTATAATTTAATTATAATTTTAATTAAACTTTGATTAGAATTACTATCAATTCTAATTAAATTCCAATTATATTCAAATAAGATCCAATATCTTATATTGATCCCTATTAATTAAATATCTCATATTTAATCATAATTCTCTTATTAAACAATTTATATCTATAGATCAAGATTAGCGTCTAGTAACTTATTTTGATAACCCAAATATTTGAGAAAGTTAAAGTGATTTTGAATAACTTGTCTGTGTAAGATTTTTTCATATAATTCAATCATTTCATTATATAATGTTCCTACTAGACATAGAGTATAGAATTAATAGCTACTCTATCTGAGTCCAATCATATTAGTTCCCACTATTAGTAATTGATTCAATTAATGATATTTAAAAAATATTTTTAAAATGTCATTCCACCTTTGCCAAAGTTTTTTCAAATCAATATTAATCGATAACAAATATTATAAAACTCTTCTATGTAAAAAACAGACATGAGTGAGAAACACTAGAGGGCGATTCTAGGCTTTTAGTGTGCAAGGTGCAAGCAAGGTGGAACATGGGGAGTCATTGCATGGAGGAGAGGATTCATTGAAGAGATACTAAAGTGTAAAGGGATAAGACCCAGGAGCCATAGAAGAGTGAAGACCTAACCATCAATCGCGTCTTTTTAGATTTGAAGCGACCAGATCCAAATCTGAAGAACTTCAACTCTCTCATGCCCTAAAACGTTTGCCCTCTCTCTTGACTTAAACTTCACCCTTTACCTTTCTTTTGCCCTTGCCTCTAAGGCTACGACCTTAATGGAAGGCCTTCTGGCCTCCCTTTCTAGTATCGAGAGAGGGGAATCCTCCATAATAGAAGTCGATTTCCTTATGCTTACCAAAGAAATAGTAGCGTCTCACTAGTTAGCTGACTACAATGGTAAAATCCATAGCTACCGCAAAATTGCAGATAAAGAATCCAATCTAGTCAGAGCATAGAGGAACAAATTGAAGATAGTCCACCATAAAGGAACACTCGAACACAATCAAAATTTGCTCAAAGATGGAGTCTTGTCTCCACCGGTCGAACTGTTAATGATGGGAGCTATAGCTTAGTCCACGTCTCTGCTAGGCTTCTTCTGGTCTAAACATCTTGCATTTCCGGTAGTTGATGCTTAGGCAAAATCATGTTGGGGAAAGAATGAACTTGAGAAAGCAATGCTAAGGGAAGATGACTCAATTATGTTAAAGTTTACCAATAGCACCAACTTTAACTAAGATTATGGAGCAGGGATTGTTGCACATGGGAGGGAAACCCCTCTTCATCCAGAAATGGAGGCTGGGATTGGAAATGGATAGAAGTGAGATAGACACCTTGCCACTATAGGTACAGTTCTATAACATCCCGATGGAGTTCTGGACCATTGAGGGTCTTAACTACATGGTTAGCTCTTTGGGTAAACCCATTTGTATGGATTCCTAAACTGTAACAATGGAACGACTTTGCTATGCTAAAATGTGCGTTGAAGTATAAAAAAATGCTTCCCTACCTGATTCACTTCCTATTCTTCGACTGTCTGACAAGGTTGAATGGTCAACAAAATCTGCAAGTGCACAGAATCATTCCTAATACTTACAAATCAAGTATTTCAAGGTCGTCCCTTATAAGGAGTAAGATACTCACTGCTGAATTAATCCTAATTACTTGAACTAAAATAACAAGAAACTTAAAAGATAATTAGATCAGAGCAGACAATAAATTGTAAAGACTGTAAATAAACAAACAAGGAAAATATGATGATTTAGACTTAGGGCGTTGGGGTTCACCAATTTAACAGATTGATTAATAAGTTATGGAATTGATTAAATGACAGGTTATAATAAAAATTGCACAAATTTACATATTTTCTCTCTTAAGACATATAAGAATACTTAGCTAGTTAATTACCATCTCCCAATGCGAAACCTGACTAGTCAAATTAATTAAGAACAAGCAACCATAAGTTATCACACTAGTTCAGGATATCTCTATCTTTAAATTTAATGTGTTTATCTTCCTAGGGCACAAATCATACTGCACCTCTCAGTTTATCATATGATTCCTAAGGTTGCACCTATGGTGACCAAGCATAGAAATAACAATGAAGTTCAAAAAAGATAAACATAGCCTAAGAACTTTCATTCAATGCCAATCAATCCATAAAATATAAATCAATCCCCCAAAGTAGGCTACATCCCTAATCCTAAATGGGGTTTAGTTCAAGAACATGATAAAAGAATCCAAAAAAAATAAAGACAATCAACATCCAAGAAAGAGTTGAGAGAAGATTGAGAGAACACAAAATAAGATTGCTTCTAATGCTTGATTCAATCCTGCTTGATCTTCTTCTTTGTCTCTTTTGGGTGTCTCCTTTTGTGCAGCCTCATTTTTAGTGCAGAACCCCCTCTTTTGGTCTTAAAAATGAATATTTATAGTGTCTTGGGCTCAAAGAAACCTAGTTTTTACCAAATGGATCGTAATAGTATCGTCAAAGTCCGTTAGGTAGACGTTAAATCCATTGGGCAGACATTTTCTGTCTTTCGAAGTGAATTTGTCCAGTAAATGTTCGTTAGGTGGACATTCTCGGGTTTTTCTAGCTTTCTAGCTCTGCTCATGTCTGTTTGAAAGGATATCAAGTTCACTGGGCAGACATACACTGGTATCTATAGAAATATGCAATTTTGACTATTTAGAAGACAATCTCTCCTCGAAGTCTTTACCAAAGTTGTAGAACTCGAAGTCCTCTTCAAAAACATACTTGAATGACCTTAATCCAACATCCACAACAAAAGTTATGTCTCTTGCTCCAAAATCTATCCATTTGCACCTATTAAGCAATAAAGTTGAAATGTGTAAGAATTAACCAAATAAAGCTCAAAATTCACATAGAGATAAGTCAAATTAGTTCCAATTTATCCCAAAATCATATATACATAATTTGACTTATCAATGAACTGGAGAAAACTGTCATACTCATCTCCTATCCCTAGAAACCGACAAATGATAGCAAAGTCTAAAAGCCTACTGTTAAGATGTTTCAAACTTGGTGGCATAATGAGTTACTGGATTTTGGTGTTGTTTATGATAAGAATGGTGTAGTAAATGAAAACATGGGAGCTGTCTATGAATCACCCTTAGCAGAGGCAGACAATAACATTAGTAGCGCTGCAGAAGTTATTAATAATGTAGTTGACACTACTGAATGTGCAATGGTTGTTATTACTAGCGTAGTATTTGATATAGCCCATGTTGAGGCTATTAAAGATAACCTTATTACAGCAAATGAAAATACTAGTGTTGTTGCAGTGGACGTGCTTAATGGTGTTGTGGATGTAGTTAATGGTGTTCCAGCTGCACAAATGACTTAGGTTGTAAACAATGGTAATCAATTAATTGGATTGAGGTCCAAACAAGTTATTGCAAATATTTCCCAAGAACAGCCAACTTTTAATGACTCAAGTGCAAATATTGTAGAGAGTCTAGACAATAGAGTGAATGATTTCACCTCTCAGTATTTAGAGCATTGTCAGATGGATTGGGCCAACATGTTGACTCCATTAACAACTATTGGACAAACTGAGAATTAAGGAACAGGGGTCATCTCTCAAGAACAAGCAGAGGACTGTAATACTCCATTAGTGGTAGTCAATTTCCCTAACATCCCTGTAGATTTTTGCATGCAATCCAAACCGACAAAAAGAAAATCTGCAAAGAAGAGAAAGCCAAATCCTAAATACCAGGGGGCTTCTCCCAAATAGTGGAACATTAGGGGGTTAAAGGACCATCATAAACTAGAAATGGTGAATGAGCTTTTCCATAAAGATGAAACATCAGTGGTGCCTATAGTTGTTTCTTGTTGTTGTCTATCTTGCAGACGGTTATACTACCTTACTTAATGAGTTTTTTGTTTTGATCATATTGCAATATGATGGTAGACTTAAATTCATAAACTCGTTGTAACTTATATTTATTTTTGAATATATTTAAAATTCTTTTTTATTTTTCAAAAAAATATTAATCGAGAACAACGGAACATTTTCCCTAATCACTCTAGGATGATAAATCCTATATTGATCATTTAAATATCTCCATATAGTTCATGCTATATCTAATGATTACCAACTAAGCTACCCATGATTAAAATAAGTTATTAGTACTAAAACATAGCAATCTCTATATGAGATACTTTGTAGATTTCAAATCAGATAATCACTTATACAATTATCACAATGAGAATTTTTATAAACTTATAAATATTGTTCTAAATAGAATTCTTATATAGGGTTAGTTTAGTGAACTTGTTCTCTAGAAAACACCACTCATTTATTATAAGTATCTCTATATTTTAATCTATGAGATCGACTACTTCCTTCATAAGAAAAAACATAAGGTATGCTAGTCTTTTTATGCTCTATTAATATCTAATCTTAATAGAACAATGAGTATGAACAAATTAGAAACAATGCATAAATATTATATGAATCTCATAATCATGATCTCAGCATAATTTCATTTGCAATGTATATTTATCTCATAAACTTTACAGATTGTTTATTGATTTACTAAAACTACAACTGTTGGATACCATACTCATTCTAATTCTTGCATTTATCCGAGGCATCCATAAACGACAAAAAATTCTTTTTTGCCTATCTCTATCTTAATGAGCTAAAACCAAGGTTCTTATATTTTGTTGAATACTAGTTTGAGTAAGTTTAGAATGAGCCCCGTGAAAGATTGAAATGAATAAACAATTTTTTTATGCCTCTGAGCTATATATCTTTGTTTAATTCTAGTCATTGAATAAAGGAAACTTTGATGAATAACTAACTGAGCTCCTTTTTTTTAATTATTCTTTTCACCTTTCTATAATAACAAAGCATATTCTTCCAATGTATAAAACAAAATTTTCAATAGCTTTTGCCACTATAAACTTCCCAACAACTACTTTTTAGTCATTTCGCCTATAAAAAGAAGAAAAAAAATTGTATTTATATGTATCTAAATATGTATAAAAATATCTTTAAATAATTATATCACTAAAGTACAACCAATTGATTGTTTATGGAGCACAAACTAACACAACTTAATTACCTAACATTTCAATTTCAAAAATTCAGGAATATATACAATTCGTAAGTTGGTTTTGTTTTGATACTATGCACGAAAGAATACCAGGTCAAAGAAATCAAGGAAGGATGTTTGTAAGTGCAATGTGTTGAGATGGACAAGACAAACACAATCATGGCTAATAAGCAGTGTTTTTAATTCCGTACCGTACCGGTCGAAAATTGGTACCGGTACGGATATAGTCGGTATCGACAAAAAATACCGGTCAGTATCGACCAATTTCGTCGGTACCGGCCGATAATCAAAATACTGGTCAAATACCGGCCAGTACCGAAAATTTTAAAAAATTAAGGGACTTTTTTACAAAATTTTCAAAATTTCCCTCCCTCCCTCCTACCTCTCCTTCCCCCCTTTTTTTTCAAAGTTTTTAAAATAATAATAAATATTTTATTACTAA
>JANVCL010000214.1:41694280-41713552 GCA_026546855.1 Erythroxylum incrassatum | reverse complement strand
TAAACGGACACGCATGTCCGTTTAACGGACAGCTACGGGTGAAATAGTACCCTTTTGTCACTTCATGTCCGCTAAACGGACACGCATGTCTGTTTAACGGACAGCTACGGGTGGAATAGTACCCATTAGTCGCTTCATGTCCGCTAAACGGACACGCATGTCCATTTAACGGACAGCTTCGGGTCAAATGGCCTCCAAGCCCAGCTCATGTCCGTTTAACGGACACCCCTGTCCGTTTAACGGACACGTGTTGGAAAATTATATTTTTATTTATTTAATTCATTTTTTATTTTATATTATTTTAGAGCAGAGTTTAAGTCTTAATCAGTGTACGCTCACCACCAATGTGAGTTAGCAGCAAGTGTCAGGTGTTAGAGATTCAGCAAGGCCTCAGGTCTCGGGAATGGGCTTCAGCAGGGCTCACCTCTCGGGACCGTCGGGCTCCGGGATCGGGGTCCGACAGCATGATTAAAGTCCTAAATCTTATTTGGAAGTCATGGCATATAATTGATTACTTGCTTTCTTCCATTTATTTTGTTCTTAGTGGAATCTACCTTATTTAGTATAGTTGATACTAAGTTAGTAAACCCAAGTTCTTAGACATAGGATATGTTTGAGAAAAGTTCTCAAAAGTTAGATAGAAAATTGTATGTTCATTATGCAATTTTAATATAATCCCCATTGAGGATATGGCAACAAAGTTGTGGAGATATGTCAAAATCATATAGATGGCAAAATGTATTAACATTTTGAGTTGACTAATATCTCATAAACTTTGATGACGACATATAAGATGTATGTCAACACCATAATAGCAAAATGCAAGGGTTGCATGGAGTAGGGCTGAAACGTATAGTACCTTGTTGGAATTATTCCACTTAATTTAGCCTAATAAAAGCATAATTATGGACTACAATTAAAGGTTTTGCTATAGTATGATAATAGTTGTCATTAAAAGAAAACGATTGTATGACTTTTCTTACCTATATGTAATATGATAAAGATCATATGTATTTCTAATTTATGCTTATGAGTATTTGATACTAAATTTAGATTCAACATTATTGTAATGTTCAAAGCATGATAAGAAATAGAAAACTCAACCTAATCATGAATCCTATAGGTTAGAAAACTCAACCTTTAAAAGAAAACATCCAAAACCCCATGAAATCACTATTCATCTTCTTCTTCACTACCACTTTCTCTCACTAGACTTTCTCCATCACAACCCTAACCCATTTCTTCAACAATCAAGAAGAAAATGATGAAACTTACCTTAGAAACCCTTGAATCTTCTCTTGTTCCACGAAAATCTTCTCTTTCTCTTGGATTTTTCTCTTCTTTTTCTCTTCTTCTTCTTCTTTCTTCTTTTCCTCACGACATTCTCTCCTTCTCTCCATGGCTCACGACTTCTTCCCTTCTCCTTTCTATTTTTTGCCTCTTTATTCCCCTTGGTTTTCCAAAAATACCCTTCACTTAAGGGTCCTTTCCAACTATGCCCTTGGTTGGCTTTTAACCCATTCCATCCACTTAAGCTAACTTGGTTCCAACTTAGTTCAATTCTAACTAAGTTCCAACCTTCATCAATTTTATCAATTGCTAATTTCCATTCCAATCCTAACACTCCAACGTAAATTAAATTTCTATTTCTTTATCGATTTCCAATTAATGACTCAAACATTCCCAAACTATCCTTAGATTGAAACAACATTTCATGCCCAATTCCCATCCGAAAATTGAAACCCTTAGAGACTAAATTAGAACTTGAGTCTAACAGATAATTTGTAGTCCTATTTCTCTAGTTAAATTTCAAATCAAGAATTGTCTTATTTCGATAACTATAGAAAAATTTATGGCCAAAATACCGAAACATGTTCAATGTAACATTTTCCATTTTTTTAACCTCTAACACTTCATATATAATAGTTCTAACTTCCAAGAACAATTTGGGGTCCAACATAGTAGTTCAGGAAATGAGATGTCCTTCTAGTTCATATGAAAGTTCATAACAAACTATGACCAACTCAAACCAAGAGAATGTAGCACCATATTAATACAGTAACTAAAGGTCTATAAAAAAACCTAATTGGGCTCATTTTCTAATGTAGTCAACCATCTTCAGTACGTGTAGCTCCATTGAAGATTCTTTTGCCATTTTACATTGAAATAATGCTTCGAAGAATTGATATCTCGTTATCTTACTTTGCATACCAAATAACTTATTGAGATCCAAAATTATAACAAAAGAATCCATGTTCTCATATTGTCTCTAAAACTTTAGAGACATACTAGCCAACATCGCATATATAGGTTGTTCAATATCATTAATATAATGATGATATGTCTCCTATACCATACCAGCTATATCTAAACTAGGTTCTTATGGAACAATAGTGTCAATAACACATAATTAGAACTTAGAACAATTCCCAAGTTACAAAACCAATATGAGAAATTGGGTTCAGTTAGCTTATAATCCATGATGCTCCTCAACAATAGACTGATACTCATTTTTAAAAAAAACTAAAAGATACAAGAGAGTAAGTCTTAATTTATACTAAAAAATCAAACAAAATAAGACTTTAATAAATATTTGGTAGCTCCCATTATTTTATTTAAAACAATAGTTCTCATTATTAAAATGATAAATTATCAAAAAATTTATTAGTGGGCTAGATCCTATTCAAACTAAGTTGATCTTGAGTTACTAAAAAAACCAGCTCAATTTAAATTAGGTAGATAACAGTATTATTAATCACATAGTTAAGTAGAACCCTTTAATTTATAATAAAACATATTTAGCTTAAAGGGGTCTTAAGTTACTTAACAAGCCTTACAACAAACAAATTTTATTCTTAAATAATAAAAGACAACTATCACATTCTTAACATGTAATTAATATTTATTTAAGGGATTTGAAATTTCAAAAATTTAAATCTTATAAAAATAATATAACCTAATATAATTTTCAAAAAATATAATCTCATTATATTAATTATTTCTAACGTAAATAAACTATGAAATAAAATCATTCAAAACTTTTGCTTGATTTTAACTATTGATTTGATAACTAATTTAATTTAACTCTTTGAAGAATAAAACTAATTGTAAAATATTTTTAATAAAAATAATCATTTGAAAACAAATTGCAAACATTTAGAGAAACATTTTTTCAAAATTATTAAGGATTTAAAGCAATTTAATCTTAACTAAATCAATTTAATTTTAAATTGGTCATTAAAATAATACATATTTATAAACTGATTTATTCACAAACACATTCAAAATGTATTGATTTTAAATTCTGTTTTGTAAAGATACTAAGAAAGATAATATGAACGCATTTGCTTACTAGATTCCCTAGTTCATACAACACAAAAAGAGAACAATTAAATAAGTACGTTATAGATAAATTCATAAATTGTCACGTCAACGACCATGATTACGAATTAATCTTCAAATGAGGCTATACACTATAGTATCTTCGAAGAATTTTAAAGATGGCACGTAACCACAGTCGAAAATTCTTAATATCCTAACATAAAACACTTGACCCTATGGCTTAATTTTTTGAAAAATAACCCAAAGTATGCATTAATAATCTTATGGTAATCGAAGAGATTTACGTAAGCTAAGACAAAGTTAATGGCCTGATCTTAGATTAATTCCTTTTTGTTGAATAATCACAAAAGATTTTGATTAATCACCTTTTTTTAACTTACAAGTCTTCAATTGCAAAGCTGTCGAGTGCCTAAATCCTGCCATGTGATTGAATAACAAGTAAACAACTCCTCTCCTTCCCTGTGAAATGATTGCAATCTAGACTTGCTTTAGATGTATTTTATTCTCAGTCCATATATTTATATATATATACAGATTCATGCACATGATTTGGGGAAATTAGGATTCTCTTTTCAACTGTCTTTACATTAATTTACTAACAATTCACATTGTTCATCCACACCTGTCCAAGAAAATCAGAAAAGGTATTAAGAAAAACTACGTGATCTGACCGGATTTGTTTAGTTTCAATGTTTTAAAAAATTAAATAATTAGTTGGTAAGAGACTCTTCTGGCTTAAGTGAGGTTGTGGGTTTAAATCTTTCCTTATATATGTAACTGTTTAAAATTTGAGATCAGAGTTTTATCTCTTACAAGGGACCTACCTGACTTGAGCGGAGATTGATTTAGATATAGATGATTTAAAGATATCTTTCTATAGTTGAGACCCTCTTAAAATACTTCGTAAGCAACAAAAAATTAAATAGTTAAAATAAGAGGTTTAGATTGAAAATTTTTAAATATGATTAAAAAGGAGAATATCTCGATAAAATTGAAATTTAATCTTAAAAAATTAAACAAAAAGTAATAATTTATTTTAATTAATTAATTAATTAACTATTTTTAATGATAAAAGTTATTAAAATAAATTTCACTAAAAAAAATTGATTGACTCCGGTTTGATTTTTTAATCATTTTTTATTGCAGTTTTAATACAATTTGTTAGACATTTGTTCCCAAACAATCATGAATTGCACCAAACTTCTTAGACTAAGTTTAATAACAAAAATTATAAATTGTATTCATTTAACAATTGAATTACATATTTTAAATAGGTCAATGAACATATCAAAATTTTAAAATTAAACTTAAATAAACAAATATTTGGATTGAAGCGCCGGTTTTTGCTCTACTCTTCCTGAAGAACGCGAAGGGATACAACTAGTATGCAAAATTCAATAGGAGACAGTAAAGAAGGGCCAATCATGCAGGATAAGCACACGTGGTTGTATCCATATAAGTACACGTGATCTGATTTCAAGATTATCAGTGATCGGCAGCGGCAGTGTGGGAGTTCATCCAATGTGGTGACTCCTTGTGCGCACCGAGCACTGGGCCGCCTTCCTGAGAGACTGGGTGGAATCAAACCGTGATTCAATCCTCCAGCGATGGTCGGGTCTGCGACTGGGGGCCCTTGAAGTTAAGGATCAACCTTTTAAGTTCAAGATTATCAGTGATGTAAAAGTAAAGAATGGATGGTTCTATTGAAAATAAATCCTTGTCCCACAATTAACGTCGGATTAAAATAATCAAAAGTTTAAATTATTACTAATCAATATTTTAAATTATTTTAAACTATCCGTTATATTCGTAAAATAACAACAACAATAACAATAAAAATAATTTCGCTAATACGCAAGATTTGAGGTATTATTTATCGATTGCTCATTCAAAATAACAGTCAAAAGTAAAAAAGACAACATATTTGGGACACAATGCTTTCCAATCGATTATCGGTCAATTATTCGGTCCGATTCACTCTTAAAAATCGATTCTTAATTGAACCAGTGAGAACCGATCGAACCAGTCCTGTTCGACCACTAATTCAATAAATTTTTTATTTTTTTGATATTTTTAATATTTTTAATATTATATATAATTAATCATAATTATTACATAATTATTACGTCATATCGATCAGTGGTTGAACTGATCAATCCAGTCAAATCGGTAATCAATAAAGCTTCCAATTTAATATCCAGTTCGAGTTTCAAAACACTCACTAGAACAAAAGAAATAGTAACATGTCATGGGTTTGCATTCGTACTATTTATTGCTTTACCGATTGTAACTCCACAGCCAAACATGAAAATACAACATTAAACTACTTTCCCATTGAAGAAAACTTTAAATTATACTAGCTAAATAACCAATAAATGGTCGCCAACTGGAATTACCCATTGGGTCCCGCTTGAAGCACATGAACCCTCACTCTCCTCCACGTCATCAGCTACCACACTTTTCCGTCTCTTAGTCGAGCCACTGGCCACCGGGCTCGTCGATCCCTTCCGTTTCGTCGTGACTCTGACCGGCTCCGGCTCGTCTGTACCAATCTTATGTGGAAAATTAAGCAAAGCCTTTGATCCACGCATCCTATAAGCGGCTTTATCATAAGCCAACGCAGCTTCCTCCGCCGTCTCGTATGTCCCAAGCCAAACTCTGGCGCCGTTTCTCGAAGGATCGCGTATCTCCGCCGCGAACTTGCCCCAGGGCCGCCGTCTGACGCCTCTGAAGTGCGCTCCTCTCGAAGACTTGTTATTAAAACCACCACTTTCGCTCGCCAAATACGTACAGTCAAACACTGGGTTATTTATCATAGCCTCTGAAACTATGCCCGTCTCCTCCTCGTGTGTCGGCTCCAGTTTAACGGTAGCGGCCGCCATATCTTCCGGCGACCACCCAGAACTAAGGGCGTCGTGAAGGTGGTTGTATATGACCATGTCCTCGGAATCGTCGACCTTTAACGGTAAATCTCCCCACGTGTCAGTTAACCACGGGACAAGACTAGTGAAACCTGAACTTCGATGATACATATGATTGGAGAAACCCGTACCTTGTTCCATTTTTCACGAAAAATAAGGAAAAGGAACAGTTAGGTTTGGTTTTCCAGGAAGGAAAAGTGGAGAAGGGATAAGAATGGAATGGAAGAGGAAACACGGAGGTGGGATACACAGAAGGAGAGAGGTGCATGTACTTTTATAGTGGGTGATGACTGGCACAAGATCCTGTTTTCCCAGCACATTCTTCCAACCTGTTTTGCGAAAAAACACATCGTCGTTTTAATACAAAAACTACATCGTTTTTAGCATAGAACAAAGTTCAAAGCAGGATTTGAACCGGAATGACTGCATTGAATATTCTTTTATCGATTTTGTCATTACTCATATCACTAGTGTAGTTTGTTTTCTCCTCTTGAATTCAATTCCACGAGCATGAAATTAGAATTATTCGACAACGTATTCCCACGTGGCTGATATTGTTTGGATATGACGTCGTTTTCTAACCTCACTCGTGTTCGATTGTCGACTACTCTCTTGAACAGTGGAACTTGAAAGTAGCGGTCAGGGCAGAAGAGATATTTTTGTATGTTACATAAATAATCTTGGCAATGGCTTTAAAAGAGATCAGTTCAGTCCACAGTTCTGTACAGACTATTCCAGAACGATGTAAAGTTGGTCAAGTTTTCAACTTTATAAATTATCAAAAATAATATTATTTTTAATTTTTTATTGCAAAAATGCAGCTCAAATATGTATTTATCAAATTTAAATAACAACGACAATAACAAGTCAAGCGAAAATCTTACTAATCACAAAAATAGGGAGATTTAAAAGTATTCTGAATTATTTATCAACAATTTTTTTTGAAATTGAGAAATTTGTAGTTTTTTTTATGCGTAATGGGTAATCTCTGAATTGACACAATAATTTACAAATCATGTCAATCGGGTATTCTACATTAAGCGAGTTCTATATGACAGGTATCGCTCGATCGAGAGAACATAAATAAAAGAAATCAAACATAGAACCTTTTGACTCCATACTCCTTCATTCCACCGTATCAATCACTCCTAGGAGGCAACAAAAAATTTAAAATATCCTAGCATACTTTGTGTGAATTTTAATTTAATTAAGAATATCATTTTTGAATTGTCTATAAAATTATTTTGACATTATTTTAATAATAAAATTTGATAATCTTAAACTTTTTAGTGTATTAATCATCAGTCGGAACACTTGATGCCAGTGGTTGATTCCCTAAACTTTGAAGTGTATGATATATAAAACATTAATCACTATGTTTGATGCTAGTAACGCCATTAAGTTGTAAGCATTTGGTGAGCAGTGATTGTGCCTGTTAGCTGTATTATATAAATAAAGGCAAAGGCAGCAAGTTGCAGATATGAAAAGGAATTGAATATGTAAGTACTAAGTAGCCAAAAAGTCGCATCACGTGGGTTTACCTATGAACTCACTAACAGATGACTAAAATAAAGCCAGATCTAGCTGCATATCAAATGCGTGGGTTTTCTGCCACTCTTTTTTTTTTGAATTATTTTAATAAATTTTTATTAAAAAATAATTTATTAATTTATTATAAATTAATAAATTAAAACAAATCAATTAATTTTTATTTAATAATTTTTCAATAATTTTAAATTATTTTATTTTTATTTTTATTAATTTATTCAATCTCCAGCTAGTTTAAAAGTGATTTAATGACCTTTTAAATCTTATTAAATATCTTGTTTTACTGTTCAATTTTGTGTGCAATTTTAAAACATTACTTATTACAAACATCCTTGAAGCCCTGTTTGATTGAGAGGTTAGGGATGGAAGAGGATGAAATGTAACACACTTTCATCGTTTGTTTAAGGATTTTATAATGAAATAGAATGTAATGATATATAAGCGGAAGATTTTATGTTACATTTCATTCCATCCCAAACAGTGAAAATATGAAACCTTCGATTCGGAGGGTTTAAGATAAAACGTAAACTAATAAATACATACTATCTAATATACCCTCAATAATTCTTCTTAATATCAACTCTGACCAAATCATAATATTAATATATTAAATAGATTATAATAATATTTAATATAATAAATTTTATTAAATAATTAATAATAAAATTTTTATATTATTAATAATAGTTATATATATTTAATAATAAAATAAAAAATTTATATTTAAAATTTATTTATTTAGAAATAGATACAAACAATTAAATAATAATTTTATATATTTTCTGTTTTTATTAATAAATATATATTAAAAATTATTCTTGTTTCTATATATTTCTACATAAATAAAGTATAAATAAATTATTTTTAAATATAAATAAAACTTTAATATAATAAAATTTATTAAATAATAAATAATATTATTTTTATGTAATTAATAATAATTTGTATATAATTAAAATAGAAAATATATTTAAAAATTATTCTTTAATTGTTTGTATATATTTCTATATAAATGAAAATAAAAATAAATTATTTTATATATAAGTCACATAGAATAAAATAAAATAAAATAAAATATATTAAATAATAAATAATAATATTTTATATAATTAATAATAAATTGTATATAATTAATAATAAAATTTTTATTAATTAAAATATAAAATATGTAAAAAAAGACATTATTTAATTGTTTGTATATATTTTTATATAAATAACTTATTTTTAAATATAAATCACACAAAATAAAATAAAATTTATCAAAGAATTATTACTAATATTTTTATATAATTAATAATAAAATAATAAACCTCCTGCAACAACGATTTTAATATAAAGGGTATAAAAGTCATTTATTATACATTAAATTACATTAATTCCATCTATCTTCTAAACAATATTTTACTACATTACATTATGAACCCTTTCATCCTTCCAAAAACAACTTTTTACTATATTACATTACATTCTATTATAAACCGTTCATTTCTATTCCATTTCATTACATTTCATTTTATTAATTAATATTCAACCGAACAAGGCCTAAAAGTATTTTCATTTGTTGTAACTTTGCATTATAAACATCCTTAAGATTATCTTTCTTTATTGTAATTACAAAATCTTGTCAGTATATAAAATAATGCAATTTGTATTTGTTGATATTTGATAACGATGAGTACCTAAATTTGAGTTCAGGTCTTGGAAACACCAACAAAAAGAATACATCTTCCCTCTTTGCTCTTAATCACTGTACACGAAAAAGCATTGGTAGAACTTCTGAGTAGCTCTCTAAGAATTCAGCTTCTCTATTTCAAATACTTTATTCCAATTTTATTTCTATCCTAAATTATTGTACTTATTTAAAAACTAATTTGATGGGTATTTAAATTAATAATTATAGATTTCCATTATTAACCCAAGCTATTATAATTAAGCTAAAATTTCATTATTTATGCTTTACAATATATATATTTATTTATTTATTTTTTGATTCGATGAAATTTCGTAAGCGGACTAAGCGGGCACACCTCTCCAAGAGCCCACCTGATATATGCCAAACCTAAAAAAGTAAATAACATTGAACTTTGAGTGATTCGAAGGATAAGTTGCGTTTTAATGATGATCTAGTGAACTGATGTTGCTAGAAATTCAAACATTGGAAAAACGAAAAAGTAGGCATTTGTCTGTATATTCCCCATTTCAAAGATGTAATAGTAAACTTTAAAAAGATCTGAAACTAACAGAAGAAAAACACAAAAGCAACAAAGGTACCTGCATCACTTTCAATCCAATATTTTCAAATTTGCATCATTGCAGGAGCATTATTTTCTACCAATTAGAACATGACATGTTTGAAGTAAAGATATGTTATAATTGCAAATTTTAAATAAATTAATTTTATTATTTATTCAATAAAAGTATTAAACTGAATGAAGGTCCCATAAATATAAGTAAGGTGTGTCAAACTTTATTTATTATTATTATTTATTTACGCTAAAGAAACACGATAAAATTGAAAAGTTTGTTAAACTAATACTCCTTACGGTTTTTCATTAATTTTATAATTTAATTTTAATACTATTTCGTCAAATAATTTATTTTGATCACATAATTTATAGATTATATTTTTCCGATATATTCGAAGGACAATGGTCGAAGATTTTATATAAAAAAAGTTTAGGGTTTGTTTGTTTGCAACTTTTATTATTTTTTCTTTATAAATTTAATTAAATATGTTTGTTTAAGCCTTTTGGTTTATAGTTTCTCCTAGTTTTCAAAAATTATGAAAATTAAAAAGAATTGTTTCTTATTTTTGTTTATTTTCATAATCTTATTTACTATCAACTAAATATGTATTATTTAATTATTTAATATATTAATTATTAATAAACATATGAAGAATTTAATTTAATGTTTGTAATTAAATTAAAAAAATTAAATTTAGTAATTATTAATAAATATAACTAAATTTAAAATATATAAAATTAAATAACTTTTGATTTAATAGTTAAAATTTAATTAAAATAAATATTAATTTATAAAAAAGTTAATATTAAATTATTTATTTTAATTTTATTAATAAATATTATATAAGAAATTAAAATAAATGTAATCAATTAAAAATAAAACAGTTGATAGTTATTAGTCACATGCAATAAATGGAGTCAAAGTGTTCAAAATGTTGACGTAGAATAGAATGGTCTCCATGTTGACTAACTCAAGTCTTCCTCTTCTTTTTATGCGGCACAATTTTCTTGAGATCAGTGGTGTCAGACGAATTGGTTGTCCTTGATGCGTTAAGAACCACAAGATCGGTTCAGCCGCCAGACAACGTACAAGACAATGAATCCCGGAACTTGGAACATAGCTTGTCATTCAATTCTGCGAGTACCTATGGCTATAACTTTAGACAAGGCGGATAGATATCTTTGGTCCCTTTTGGAGTCGTAATCACTTTGTATTTGAAGTTATTACGTCTTACTTATCTTATTGTAATTGTAAACCATTTTGGCCTTGATTAGTTGACGGGAAAGTAAAATAAATTTAGAATATGATTCTTTGAAAAATAAATTTATAAAAAGTAAAGATATTTATATGTTTAAAAACTTATAAGAATTCTAACAGGAAGATTGAGTGAATTCTTATTACAATAAAACCTCGATAAATGAATATTATTGGGACTTAAAAATTTATTATCTTATACGGAGTTATTAATTTATCGATAAATGATTATCATTAATTAATAATATTTATTAATTTATAGAATAATTTTTATTTTGTACATTATATTTGTCAAGTTAAACAATTAATTTTTTTCCGCAACTAAGAAAAGAAAATAAATAAACTATTAATTAATAATGGTGCATTGTAGCTAAGTTTATTAATCTTGTCAAAAATAAGTTTATTAATCTTAGGTAATCGTGATTCAAAATAGAGTGTATATAAGTAACATTAGAATATGAAGTGTTGTGAATTGTTTCAAATACACAGTACTGTATAGAGTTTATAAATAGATACATGTACTTTAATGATGCACTGATACTCTCTTATCTTTTTATACTTTTACACTTAGTTTTTATTCTCATTTGACTTGACTTATATTGATTTTATCATTTCAAGTGTTTTAAGTGTCAAGTGGAGAAAATCATGCTAAGGAGGGAGATTTAAGACTTTTGGATGTCATTTTCAAAGTGAAGAGGCCGAAATACCCTAAGGTATGCTTCTAGAAGAAGAAATTGTTGATGTTGAATGCATTCAAAGATTAGAGGAAGTTATTTCTAATTTATATTATAGAAATGTCATTAATGTATAGCACATTTTGAATTATCCTAGTGAAAATGAAGCTTTAATGGAATCGCTTGCGGACGAAGAAATTATCCAAGGAGTAGTGGGTATGGAAGATGATGACAATCAAGATCCAGATGATAATAACGCTATACTATATGTTTCTCCAAAAGAAGCTTTTTCTTGCCGCAGAGATTTTGAAAAGTTACTTGCTTCAAAATGAGAAAAATGTGTAGAGTGTAGTTTATGCCGTCCAAAAAGTTAAAGATAAAATTGAATTCAGCTCGCATGAAAAGAAGAATCAATTGACTATAGATACATATTTTAGAAAAGCATAAAATTTGAAATAAAAATTGCTTAAAAAGTGATTTATTTTATGAATTATATATGTAATTTTTATACTTATTTAATGAATTATTATTTTATATTTTCAGTGGGCCTCAAGGAATTTTTTTAAAAGCTATTATCTTATACATTTAGCGAGGTTATTATTTTATCCCATTGGCCCAAGTCAGGACCGAATAAAATTATTATTTAATTGAGATTATTAATTTATCGAATATTCATTTATCGAGTTTTTACTGTATAATGACAATAAAATTGAATAAAAGTAAAACAAGTTATTGAAGCCAAAATCTTTTTGTAGTCATGCCTTGTTCCTATGTAAAGACATTTGTTATAAGTTGGCCTTTACATCATTTAAAATTATTTGCACAATTGTTGATTTTGTAGACATATTTACAACTAATCACTAATTTGTTATGAGGTAAGTTAACCATATCCGATATATATTGATCAATGAGTGCTTAAAGCACTTTTTTCAATGTTTTCTACAATAAAAGATCATAAATAGCCTTGTGGTATGTGTGAGACTCATAAGGTGTAATGGTAAAAATAGGATTGACCTACGCAAATAAACTGACGAAAATGAATGAGAAAGTGAAGTAGATATAGCAAGATAAATTAAAAGTGGAGTTTTGGTACTTTTCATAGTTAAAAGTGATTCTTTAGAAGAGGTAAAAGGTTGGTCTACATTGCAAGAGATGTCATCTCCAAAATTTCATTAGAAAAAAGAAGAATATAGGGGTTAAAGAGAAGAAATGCGGTAGGTTTGTCAATTTGGAAGGAAGATATAGTTGGGAACATTTTATGTTAAAAGATAACAAGAGGAGAAATCTAAAAATATTTAAAAAGAGGACCCCAACAACAATAACCCTTACATATAATATCATATCCTAGAAAGCAATAAAGTTGTGGTCTTGGTTCTGATTTAGTATAATCATGAGATTGAAAAAAAAAAACGAAGTACTGCCAAAACTTTAAGTATATGATATTTTAAAGCATAGTTATGCAAATACTTGTGGGGAGTAATATTACCAATGACTGGAGAAGGAGTGTGATAGATTTTATAGCCAATAATAAAAATAACTTCTCCCTAAAAAGTTCCATGACAAAATGAGGAGGAAAAAAACGTCCAAATATATATAAGATGTGTTTGTATTTTCTTTGTACATACTCCTTTTTTAGTAACCATCCAGAACAAAATCTTTGAACAATTGGCCCATTTTGGGATAAGAATTAGACGAGAGTTGCTTCTTTGTATTCTAAGACATTATTAGTGTGATATTTTAATTTTAAAAAAAATGAGTAGCAATCATCATATTTGCGAATCATAAGTATATGGAAGGCAACTCAAACTTGCTTCACATGAGATAAAACTAATGTTTTAAAAATCGGACCAAAAGTTAAACGCTAGTAAGACAAGAGGTATAAGGTTTAAAAAGATTCAACCGATATTATATCGTCACAAAATTGGTTAAATATTAAATAAATTTTAAAAATATGAAGTTTAATTAAAAAAAGGAGACTACTAAATAAAAATTAATTAGTATAAAGCCTAATTAGTTTACAAAGATAGGCATATTAATTAATAAATTGATTATTTTTAACAACAAGGATTATTAAAGTAAATCGAACTGAAAAGTTAAAAACCGAACCAAAAGGTTGGAAAATTCAAGGTTTTTAAAATTAAACCAGCCAAACTGATTTGATTTTTTAATCATTCGATAAAACTACATAATTATAAAATAATTACCAACAAAAATAACATAATAATGTCAACTGTCTGTAGAAATATAACGTAAATTTTCTCAAATATAATATGAGTTAAAGTCAAAAAAAAGTCAAAGAAGTATAAACGCTATTAGAAAAAGAAAATGTGATGTTTTGAAAGCTTACATAAAACATAATCAGCAATTTTTATTGTGACATGACCCAAACAACCTTCAGAATTTAAAGATTCCAATTGAGAATTTAAAGTATGACCCAAATAAGTATGACAAATGTGAGAAGTAACATAAGTAACAATGTTGTTCAAAGAAAGACAAAGAAAGGTAAGCTTAAACAAGCAACTAACTTTATACTCAATCCTAATGTTCTCCTTCGTCTGTTAATCATATATGAAACAACTATAACATAAAAAATGTACACCAATCACTTTAATTTGTTTATATATTTTATTTTAAGTATAATTCATATCTCATATTTATTCATTTTATAATTATTCCTCCGTCATTTGATATATATATATATATATAAGTAGTAATAATAATAATATATATTATTATTATAACTTATTTTGTAAAACTTAGTTGCATGGAAGTTTCAAAAAGAAAAGAGAAAATTTGCCCCTTATAAGCTTAAAGAAAAGGAATGCACGAGGAAGCCTATATTAGCTAGAATATCTCTAAATAGAATATTAAGTTGGTTGGGAAAGGAGGCCACATTATAAGAGTAGAAGACAAAAGTGTTAAATTAGAAGAGACATCTAATAAGGGTTGCAATATATCATATTTCCAAATATAGAAAGAATACCTATTGTGTTCTAATTTTGACATGCACATACTATTAGAAAGCTATCAAAAATATCATTCATTTGATCAAAATTTTATCGGATTCCAATATCAAAATATGCTTATACTTTCTAAAAAAAGGATCGATGTTGCATAATGACTCACTAATGCATGTAACCCACACATACCCTTGCCAACTTTCAATTGTTTTTGGACAAAAATAGGAACTATTTTCATATTTTCAGCTTCCTATTCATAATAAAATCTTATTTTAAAGAACTTTATTTATTTTCTTATTTATTTGATTGATTTCTAGTTCTTGAACCTTATTTGTTTCAACCATATCTTGAATAATCTTATTTAATCATAGTAATAGCATGTTTTAGATTGAGTTTATTATTTTTTATTTGAAATTATCATATGATTATTTAAATATCTTGTTAATTGGTATTGGATGAATCCTTGATGATATAGTTATGTGCTTAACTTGAATTTTAATCTTGTTATTATTTGCTTATAATGATCTTATGTTAAAATCTAAATTTTAGTAATTAATTTAACTATTAGCTATTCTTTTTGGAGAAAATATGAATTGGTAGATATCATACTATTTATTTTTTATATTTCTTGCGTGAGCTAAAAAAAATTAGATAGATTTCATATCAATCTTATTTTTACGATAATTTAAGTAAATGTGACTATCACAGTTTAGGTCTAGAAGGTGGTTCATCATCTTTTATAATTAATTGAATTCACTAATTAAGGATTTAATTATTTAATCAAAATACTATATTCTTTACTTTTTTATATTAATTTACTTTAGCTTAGTTCACTCATTTATTCGACCATGTAGATAAAGTGTAAAAGTCTAAGTTAGTGGTTTACTTGTCCTTATGGAATCCATATGTAAGTCTCTTTTAAGGAATCCACTTTATTATTTATTATGATTAGTGTACTTGTTAGAATGTTTTCACTTATATTTTATTTACATCATATGTTAACATTAATTTTACATAATTTTCTAATAGATAAAAGACTTAAGGTAACTAGGGGAACATAAAAATCATAATACTGATAAATTTTATATCTGAATTTTTATTTTATTTTGATCATATATAATTGAATTATTTGCAATATGAACAAAAGACGCAATAATGGGCTATCTTTTAAATGTGAAGGTTGAAGAATCAGAAGTCCTCAATAAGTAGAGTTAAAAAAAAAACTAATAGGAAGAGTTACTTGATGTACTAAATAGAGGTTATGAGGTAGATTTACTAGGATCTTGTTACAATTATTAGAGAAGATCTTTGATGTCTTCCATTAAAAAAAACTTAAGATAAGTGATGTTAGAAGACTTCTTGGAAATAGTAGCAATAGCAAAGATATCAGAAGAATATGATTTGCTATGTTACCTATAAGTTTTTTTATGTTATAATCATCAATAATTAGTGATAACATGACCATAATTTTTGCAGCTATCACTAAAATTATTTTTAAATGATAGAGATGAATCCATAGTAGAAATAGATAATGTATTATCATCATGAACAACTTTAGAGGATACATATATAACAAGAACTACATTAGTAGAAGATGATGTTTATTCAGTTGGAATAGTATTTAGGTGAGTTTTTTTTAGAAATTAATTTGTTGATTATAGTATTAAGTTTAAGTTGGGGAAGAATGAAGTAAGAAATTTCAAATGAAATCAAACTCATCTCTAAAGGTCAAAAGTATATGTAATACACATTTTCGTTCACAAAGATCAGTATAGCCTTTAGCAAATTTAGTATTAGACCATGTTAGATCATAATTAACTAATTGATCATATGAAACTTGTAGTTTAGTGAAAAACTGATGGGGGTTAATAATTGCGCAAACTTCCCGCAAACTTATTGAACACCAACAAAATAAAATCAAGCAAAACCAAAATAGTAAAAACACCAGAAATTTGGTAACGCAGTTCGGCACACCTTGCCTACGTCTGCGGGGCTTACCCAGCTTAATAACTTTCACCGAAGTATAATAGATTTACCCAAGGCTTTACTGAGCCGACACTACTCAACCCTTAGCACTATCACTCAACCTCACTTCCCGTGAAAGAATTTCACACCCAATAACACGACTGACTCGTGTTAACCTCAATAGAGGATTTTCTCAATCAACCCAATAGTACGACTGCCTCGTACTAACCTTTCACTCAAAACAATAATAAATAAAAATACCTCAAGTATTTAATCAACTGAAAATTAAATAACAAAGATACTTGAGACTAAGAAGACTTCCCTATGAGTTCCGCTTCACTGAAATAAATCTTGAAGTCGTCGCAACAACAATGAGCTGATTCACATAAACATCAACACGAAGCCACAGACCATATGCAGCCAACCAAACCCGATTCAACAAATAAAATCATGCACAGGTCAAGAAACAAGAGTTATCCGATCCCTTAAGGCAGTGGAACCAAATTTTGCTTTATTAAAAAGCCAAAATGAATCATAGGGAATTGTGGAAGAGAGGATGTCACAATCATAAACAAGCATATACCCCATTCATTACATAATCGAATCTATGGGGTAACCGAATCCCATATATAATTAATAATCACTAGACCACTGCAATGTAACTCTTCATCACTATAGCCTCCTGACGTCAATTAGGAGTTTCCCAATCACAAGATTTCGCGCCACTCAAACTATTGTTGCGTTTTACTTTTCAATCTTCAATTAACATACTCACGTTACTTCAATGCCCACTTCCCATTTAATTGCAAGACACAAAAACCACAGAAGCTACCCCACCTGACATATCAAGACTAGAACACACACAATAAAGATGAGCTGCTACACTCTCCAAAAACTGCCGCACACCACCGCTCAATTAACAATACACCCTACTGATTTTTGCAGCAAAAAAAAACCCCTAGGTTTTTTCCCAATGACTTGTAGTAATAGACTTCAACACTAACTAGAAAAAGTCCACGTGTATTGATAAACTTCAAGGAATCCACCTTAAATGAGCAATATTTAAAAAGATTTTTGCTATAATAGGAATACAATCTTCAATCCATATAATAATTTCAATTATCTTATACGTTTAATTTAAAATACCAAAATTAAATAAGAAACATATAAAATATATTCTACCAATACTGAAATATAATCCGAAACAAAGTAGGAATAGTACAATTTTCTTTTCTCAAATCCATTTGGCCTTTTGCTTGATAGTTGAACTTAAATCAACGACAAGATAATGTTTTCTGCAGCAGAGCTTGACCTTACGTTTCTTTTCTCGATTTCCCAAACGACCTTGTTTACATGTGCCCGCCGACAGAGGTAACTTCTACTTTCAACTTTCTACACACGTTTACCATCAAATCATTGACACAGAGTAATCTTAGACCTTCCGAAGAGTCGGTGTCCGCATTCTAAAGAAGAGAACTGCCAATAAATTGTTTTCAGAAAACTTTCAATTTTATTCTTATTAATAAAATTGAAAGTTTTATTTATAAACTTATTAATATTATTTTAATTATTAAAACTAATGTTATTATTTAGAATTGGATATTTGATATTTATAAGATTATTTTTTAACAAAATATAATATTTAAATAAAAATTCATTCATTCACAAAATTATAATGAATATTTACATTTTATTTAATATTAAGTATAATCAATAATAAAATTGTAACTGTAGTAATATTAACAACCAACTCAGCATAAATTTATTTTATTTGAAAAACTAAAAATTCATAATAATAAAATAAAAATGGAGTCAAACCTCGTCTAAAATATTAAATTAACATATTGATCACAAATAAATTAGTACGGAATATTATGTTTAAATTTAATGGAGTATCTAAATTCTATATTTCATAATATAAGGATAAGGAGTTATAACTTTCTTTTTAATTTTTAATTTAATACTTAAGCTATTATAATTTTAAGAGAGTTTTTACTGTGACAACGAAAGGATTCTTAATGACATACTGAGTGATGTAAGATTGACAATATATTTCATAACACAAAAAGATGATCGTGACATCACACATCTTAATTATTTATTTTGTATCATGGCATGCAACATGTGAAATTCCAAGTGCCATTTCTTTTGGTACATTCGAAATTTAACAGAAAGTTCAAATAAATATGGTATTTATGGTAAGTTAACTTGACTCGTTCATAAATAACTTGAACTTGAGCCTGAATGCTAGGTTCGGCAATTTCATTAACCTGAACCTGAACTTAAACCTAAACCTAAAGAACCTATAAAATCGGTTAACCTATTTTCAAGTTCGGTTCTCAGGGTAACCAAAACCTATTC
>JANVCL010000214.1:41681504-41693035 GCA_026546855.1 Erythroxylum incrassatum | reverse complement strand
TTCTGAGTGTTGTATGTTTATTTTATAAGATTATTCATATCGTCTTGGTGTGTATCGAATTCTATTTGTGATTTATGTTTTTCCTACTAGCTGAGAACTTAGTGTACTCACCCCCCTCTGCTTTCCAACCATGCAGGTTAATTTAGTGAGTTTGAAGCTTTGAGTGGATCATACGATCTTTTGATAGTTTCAGGATATTACCGCACGTGGGTAGTTTCGGCTTTGTACTTTAGTTGCATAGTGGCTCATAAATTGTTTTATTGTTTTACTGTTTTGATACCTTAGTCATGTTGATATGTTTTATAATCTTCTAACTTAACTTTTGACTGTTTTAATTGTTGCAAAAGATTTTATGTATAAACTTTTGATATTATTGTTGAGATTGCTTTGAGTTGAGATCGCCTAGAGTTGAGATTGCCTTGAGTGGACTAGAGAGTCCTAAAGTTGTGGTTGGATGTGAATATAGAAATGTGTTTGAAATCATTTGCAATTTTTGGGATTTTTAAAATATAGTCGTTGTGCAGCCTAAATTTTTCAAAAAAAAAGGAAAGAAGAATATATATTCAGTTAGCCTTGCATATTCGAATTAAGGATACAGTGAGTGTCCTTAGCCCGGTTATGCGACGGTTATCATGGGCCCAATGTGGTACTAGGTCGTGACATTCATTTTGGGCATTCACAAGCAAATTGTAACCTTTTACAAATGAAGCAAGTAGTATCTCATTTTGTTTATTTCTTGGACTTGTATTGAGAAGATTCATATACCTTCTCCTTGCCTTTCTCTGAACCATACTATGTCCCACTATTCTTCTTGCCGTTGTTACTAGTTTGAATTGATGGTAGCAATTGGAGATCCACCAAGACATCTGCAACCACTATTACGTTCAGGAGGTCTTTCGTATTCTGTCTCTGAAACTCCACTTGTGTCCAACCTTGTAAGTCACTTATGAAGTTAAACAACTTGTCTTCCTTAAACATGTTCTACATTTCAAATATCAAAAATGTAAATTTTTTCACATACTTCCCTCGTAAGCTATGAATTGTTGTTGGGAAGGAACAGGTCCGTTTGCAACTTTTTCATCTGCTCCCAAGTGTCAATGGAAGGTCTACCCACACTAATGTCATTAAAGGTTCTCGTTCTTCACCACAGCTTTACGTCCTCCAATATATACATAATTGTGATCGACACCTTCTTTGAATTAGATACCTTTATCATTGCAAAGTATTGCTCTATATTTCATAAGAATTTTTTAACCTCATTGGAACTCCGTTTACCATCGAAAATTTGGGGCTCTTATACCTTCAACAAAGTATTTTTCAATATGTCCAACATGCTTCATTGTAATAACATGCCTTATGATTGTGATCTCTAATTTAGAATCATTTTATGCCTTCATCAAGTCTACTATTTGATGTTGCAACTATTAGATCTATGCCTCCAAAATCTTGAATTGAGATGAGTAAGAAATGACCTCTTCCTTGACTTGAGGAATTGGCCTTATAAGTGCCCCCACTTTGTTGACACTTTCTATCAAATTGTTGTCTTCTACCTTATCGATATTTTTGGCACTGATACCAATTGTTACAAAAAAATTTCCTAGACACTAAACTTATACCGAAGTTGTGCCTTCTCCTTTACACAACAATCTCGCTTAGGTCCGCTTAAGCAAGACTCAACCTTCTTATGTGATTGTTGACCAACAAAAACTTAATCTCAAACATCTCATGACCCTTACAGTGTTTAACTCACACTTGAGTAAGAATATTAAGAAAGTATTAAATAACTATAGGAAACAATAAACACACAAGAGCTATGATAAAAGTCAACTTTTATTACTTCCTTAAAAGTATACAAAGAAATGTTCTCTCTCAATATATTCCCCTCCTCTCTATCCCTCTTTTAGAGGCAAGGCTTAAATAAGCTATTTATAGGCAGCTTTGGCTTTACAATTTAGAATCTGGATTGAACTGAACTAACTAGATCACCTCTATCCTTATCAGATTAAATCACACTAACTAATTGGATGACACCCTCCTTTAAATAAGATTCTATTTGATAGGATTTAGCTACATCACAACTAACAAGATAAGAGATTACATTTAACTAGGAAACATACATCCATATCCATGAAGATCTCTACTATCCTTAAAAGATCATCCTTTATAGTCTTTATCTTTTAGATTGATGTATGTCTATTGTGATCTTATTCATCACATTATCAAGATCTTTCCTTAATCTCTATCCATAGATAATGAGTCATTCAACCTCAAAGTCTTTCATAGCACACTGATTTGGTCTAATGCTTATGTATGCCAAGTTTATTAACCATGGTCTATTCATTTGGTTACACACTAAGTCCTTAGGGCTCTCACATATCTCTCTCATGCATATTATCTAAGAAACCTTTGATCCAAGATCCATCTCGAGCTCATATTTTGGTCTCACATTCGAATCTTACATTTCGTCGAAAATTCCCGCTAATGTGCATCAATGCATGCTAAAGCTTACTTACTTTCGAGCTTCTATTAAAACTGAACATTTTTCATGCCTACTCCCAAGTTTTTGCCTTATTATGTCATCTCAAGTGTCAAACATTGTATAAAACTCACTAATGTCCTTAAGATTACACTATTAAGACTCGAGGATCTAGCAGAACATATGAAGTATCAGGAAAAAAATTTCGATGGTGTGTGAGGGCACATGTGGTTGTTTATGGCAACATGCTTTATTTCATTTTATCAATTAGTGGACGTGGAATATGATGGTATAATTAGATCAATAATTAACGTTATTTTGAGATTTCCATACAAGAAAAAGTAATGAGTAATAGTAGTGGATAACGACAAACCTCTGAAAATAATAGTTAACATAAAGGGAATCAAAGTTCTTTTATCAATTGAAATAAAATAAAATATATATTACACATTTTGTGTTATTATATACGAATAAACTCTTACTTATACATAACATCCTATAATTAAATAAAAATAGATCAATGAAAGAAAAGTAAGAAACTATTATAAATCAAGAAGACTTATAATTATTAACGTAAAATATTTCAAAAATATCTTCTAATAAGTGCAATAAAAAGATTTTAATGATTTTGATTTAGCTCGGCCTCTGCTCAGTTAGGTTAACTTTAACTTGATGAACTGTGACACTTGGTTAGAAAGAAATAACGACATGGGTTGAATTGTTCTTTTTTGCCCCCATTCCTATCAACTTATCTAATTTACCTGGTCAGTCTAACTCAGATATTTGATTGATTTTGTGTTTCAATTAAGTTTATTTGTTTTACTTTAATAATATACGAGTCTTATTTAACTTTGTTTAATAAAAATGATAAAGGAAAATTACTCGGCTTCCAAAGATAAGGTTTTTGACTCCAAGATCGACTAGGCTGACGACCTGGGCCTCTAACTGGGTCGACTGAAAACGACATGCAAATATACGGGCGATTGTCATCTTGAATGCAGACTGACCCATATCCTGATGATTCTCGTAGTTACTCATTGTTTAGCCATTTGGGCTCCCACTCACCAAAAAACTCAATAAAATCTTATATGGAAATCTTCGCTTTTCCTTCTATAATTAAGGTTTTGATTGTCTTGTTATCTTTCTTTTATTATATCTAACTTTTTTTCCATGAACGATGTTATGGATACCTTCTATTAACTTATTTTTGTTAACTGATTGTACTAATAAGGATTTCTAAATGTGTATATATATATACAAAACTAAAATTTAGCCTCCTTATAGTTCAAAAGTAAAGAACGTGTTTAAGAATGTGTATCACTTAACGCATCCTCATAAAGGATAAAAACGTGTTTCATATAGGAAGCGACGGTAGGAAGAAAAGCATGATGCACTCCCGTTAGTCGTTAGTGATGCTCCTTAGTAAAGATTTTGCCAATTAAAGTGAGTGAGACAAAATTACAGCAAAAGTAAAAGCAGAGTAAGATTTGTGTCATTCGGTCTCCGATAGGAATTCCCAGAAGATATATATCCGCCGTTACTTTTTAGTTGTATCCCCCTCATAATCAGCAAGGATCTTACTGTTTTATCTCACGATTATAGAAGATGAAAACCCCATTCATCCATTTTCTCAATGGCATAAAAAGATGTATTCTTTATTACAAAGCATATTGCTTTTGCTGGACGCTTTTGATGACACTTAAGTCTTCCAACTCTAAAGCCAGTTACAGTATTCATCATTTCTCATCAGTTGAGAAGCTACACGGCAATGGACTCTCCTGCACTTACCTTTCTGGTCTTTTTCTTTACGTGAAAAGCAATTTGGTGGTTTTCTCTTTTGATGCAAAGTATAAGTGGAATTTGTTTTCAAGCTTATGAAACGGAATCAAATAGCTCCAACTTGGAGGAGATCGATAGTTTAAGTGTAGGAGATTGATTAACATTAGGGATGATTAGTATTTTGTTTTTTTAAAGAACTCGTTTAAAACGCAAGACCATTGACAAGAAAGGCAACGAAACTAACCCAAGCTAACAAGCTTACATCGTACACCCGAATCCTACAAGCCTTTCACCATCAAATGCATAACAAACAAAACAATCTGAAAACAAAATGGAATCTAAGCAAGAAGGACTAACATTCCAGTGATGAAAGTTTGCATGTAATAAGGCTACCATAGCTAATGAGTGAGCTGCCTTATTGGCAATCCTGCGCGTCCAGTGGAAGGACAAGTGCAGGAAATGTCGCTTGAGTGAGAGACAGTCAAGAGCCAAAATTTCAATCTCAGAACGATTTGAAGACAGAGCTAAGATCGCTTGAACAGTCATCAAACAATCAGACTCCACAATGACGTGGTTGATTTGTTTTTCTTTTAACCAAGACAGGGCTTCCCGTACCGACATAAGCTCAGCAAGGACTAGATCAAAGAGGGAAGGATAATGACCTGAGATAGCAGCAACAAAACGGCCTCTTTCATCCCTAAGTACAACAGCAAATCCTGTAGCATTCTTATCTTTAAATACAGCCGCATCGACATTACATTTTAGAAAACCTTCCGACAGTCTAATCAAACAGAGCTGGTAGATCGTAATTCACTAGTCGAGGTAGTAACCCTCTCAAAAATCTCCCAAGAATCATGCCAATCTTTATGAAAATTATCGGCGAAGTTAACTACCATAAGAGAGGGGTTTTTGTGTAGCAAAATCAGCGCCAATATCATTTTCAAGATCACGTTTTCATTGCACCTTTCTTTGTGCATTTTGGGCCCGCACTTCTGCCTGAAATTCCTCTGGCCATTCACAACAGAGCTCCTCCTCTGGCCTTTCAAGTAATTTGAGACAGTTGGTTTCGCTATACCCTATTATGCCACAAAGATAGCATATGAGAGGAAGACGTTCGTAGCTGAACGTTATCTCCATCGGTGTAGATCCCTATTTTCTTATGATCTTCTTCCTCATAAGCAGTTTGTCCATGTTTATACGAATCCAGACTCGCATGTAACTATTCCATGAACTACATCTATGAGTAGAGTCATATTCCAGATAAGTTCCCATCAAGTTACCAATATTTTTTGCCAACGTCTCATAAGTGAAACACAGTGGGAGACCATGGAATTGTACCCAAATATCAGTATGGATGAAATCAATATCCGCTGGGTTCTCCCCTTTCTTCCATTGATGAACTAACAAAATACATTTGTTAAAAGACCACGGTCTTCCAGCTAACATCTTCTTTATATCGAAATGATGATAGAAGTGGATTATGTAGATGTTGTTTTCATTCATCGGTTTGATGTACGCTCCCTGCATAGGACGCCACAAACTCAACAAAGTTCTTTCTAGCACATCTGCATTAATCGCTCTTTCGCTAACCAATTTTCCCAGTAGACACAAATCATAGTTGATCTCCTCCCTTTGGATATCTTCCGTAGGAATCACGAACTCGATGTCTTCTTTCTCTCGGATAGAAAGTTTCTGCAAACCTGATTCCATGATGTTGAAAAGAAATACAAAAAATCAGAGTGTAATTAACTCACAAATCTCACCATAAACATTCAAGGCAGGACTAAAACTTGCACTCTTGAGAGAGAAAATGAGAGGCAAGACATTTGTGTATTTTTTTAGATTTTTTTAATTTTATTATAACTCTAACTAGTATAAATATGTCCTTATATAGAGATTAACAAAAAATAAAATTAAGAACATTTTCTCTCAAAAATTATTTTTTTGAGACCCGCCAAAACATTGTTATCGAGTTCTGACTGTTATTATTATCTAAAAGGAAAATATAACCTAAACAGCGATGTTTTATATGCCCTAAACCTAGACGACGTAGTCTTACATACTTTAAAATGACAAGTTATTTGTTATCTACCTCCAAGCACTTATGTCATTAAAATTTAATCACACATTATTTACTATTTTTTATAAGTCAAATATCCATCACATGTCCTGCTACAACATAACTTAGATTTCACATTTATCTTATCATTATTGACGTTAGATGTCACACAATATCATATGAGATTTTGCAGTCCGTCAAATCATCAACTAATTCGGTTTAGACTTACACAATTAACACTAATGGAGTTAATTTATTCAAATTATCACAATTACAATTTGTCTCAACTTTTTCAAAAAATTAATTATCTTCAATAGTTTATTCTTTATCTAACATATCTAATTAAGTTTGTACAGAAAACATAAATAAATTCAAATTTAAATGAAGTGTAACTATATTTTTATGCACATAAGTTAAACTTTTGTATTATCTTAATTAATTTAAAGGTTAAATACACGAAACCTCTTAATAATTCAATATCTTATTAACTTATTATCATTCTTAGAAATTTGTGTTTACTTTTTTCAGTTTTAAAAAATTATCAAAATTTGTTTTTCTCATATGTCAGTGAAGTAAGCTAACAAAAGAATTAAAACGACTAAGTTTTAAGGATTTCATACATTGTAATTTAACGGTTCTCAAATTACCTTTTATAGTTTAAGCTCTCTTCTATTTTTAAGATATTAGATGACATGTATATACATGATCACAATCAGTTATTTAATATGATTTAAGTCATAATACATGTAAATTTTCAAATAAAGGTAACATTCTAGAGATAAGGATGCAAAAATAATTATTTTAATAAACATACAAATAAAAGAAATGATTAGCGTATATAATGTTTATTTAAATAAGATAAATTAAATTTAAAAATTTTCATATATTAGTAAGAACTGCTAAAAATATTTTTTAATTTTTAAATTTATTGCAAGTATCGTTAATTACTAACCCTATTATTAATAGTATAGATGTAGATGCTAGATATATGATTTAGAAATTTTTTAAAATATAAAAAGATCATCCAAACTAAAACCACTAAAATTGTTCTAATTATCTATGATTTTACTTGAATTGAATCCTTTATGGTTTGATTTCAGATCTCTCCCGTCATTTTCTTCCTCAACACTTATTTTATTTGTGAATCCAATTTCTCTAAAATCCCCTTGGCCCCTTATGCTTTTACCCGGATTCTCTAGACAGAAATCCCAAATTCTTCTAAACGTTAGCCCCAAAACTTCTCCAAAATTCCCAAATGCTTACTATTCTGGCAAACCCAACATCAGCACGAAGAGTTATTGATGGTGTCTATAGACAAAAGCCAACAGAAAACAATAATGTGCAAGCGAAAGGAGTAACTTATGTATTCTGTAAGTGAGCAATGGAGCAAAAAAGCATGAGTTCCCAAACTTGAAGCCTTGATGGAAGGCGAGATGCAATAAAAAGTTAAAAAACTGAAGCAACACTTGGACACAGCTAGTCTAGTTGAGCATGAAATCTTTTCCCTGTTCTAATTATGCTTTTGTTGCAAAATAATGTCATTTTATATACATTTATTCATAAAATGATGTTTTTTGAGATAAAAATAGGGTTGAAATAGGATAATAGTAACAGAAAATCTGAATAATCATGAAAGAAAAGAGGGAAGTATGATAAGTGAATCAATGACTGCCCGAAAGGAGCTTGAGTGAGTATGGTCTACAGGAGCTAACGTATAAAAGTATAAAATCCAGCAGCGGAATAGGAAATTTAAACAACAAAATACCAAATTTTAATGCAAAAAATAGTAGATATGGATGAGATAAAGGTTTTAACTGTTGGGAATATGAGATACTTTTTAATGTATAATTATTTGAATATTATATGTGTATTAGCAGCAAAAGAATTAAGTGAACAATTATTTTTTGAATTGATATTTTTAATATCGTTGATTAAATGAAATTTTTTCTGTCAACTTTTCAGACGGAAAAATAAAAATTGCCTATAATTTGCAACCGTTTATTTTCCGTTGTTAATTTTGCGTCACTAATTTCTTATTTTCTTATAGTGAAAGGTAATTTCTAGAATGTAATTCTATTTCAAGAAATGGGTAGACTATTTTCAAATTACTGATCAAATGAAAACTGTAGTCTTTTTTTAATAACATATATTATCTAGATAACATTATTTATATATATATTTTGATTACTTCCTAATTATCTCCCAAAAAATGATTAGATTATTTATCGTATGTACCTTTAGAGACTAAATCAAAAAATAAATAAGCTATATATATATCAAATTGAAAATTATACATTTACTCAAATATTTTATTTAAAATAATTAGATTGTAATGGGTATGAAGTTCTTTAATTTGTGTTTATTTTATCAATTAGACTCACCTTTTCAAAATAAATTTAATTTCACAATTATCAAAATGAAACTAAATTCTACTAATAAAGAACTCTATATAAAAAAGCAGTTTACCCATATTCTGAGCACCACAAGTTTTACTCTAATAGTGTTTTTATTAAAATTCTAGTTTAGAATTCGTCCTTCAAAATTATGTTAATATTTAAATTTTAAAAATATAAATAATACTGTATTATATTTGTGTCGTCAAACCTATTTTGTAAATAAAAATAATAAATATATATCATACTAATATTAACAAAAGTATATATTTAATTTCGTTCAAGTTTTTATTTACTTAAAATTCAACATCTTACAAACATTAGATATTTATTTTATATTTTAATAAACACATTATAATTAAATTTACACTTTTTATCAAATGTAAATTAAAAACCTTCCAGAAGTTTTCTGTTTTCTGGGTAATTTATCACTCAGTCATGTTAGGAGTGCGTTTCCGGATTTTCCGGTACGAGGATATTCCAGTCAGTGATTTTATCACATGCTTCGTTTTGTATCATTAGTTAAAGAAAGTTATGGAATAGAAGTTTGGGTTCCAAGTAATAAAGATTCAACTTTGTAACATCGAATATAGAAAATTCCCCTACATGAAAAACGAAATCTAGGCATCCTAGGCCATGGTTTAAATAGATTATTACATGTGAATTTTAGCTTTAATGGCTAAATTTTGCATATATGTAAACTACAACTTGAGGTTGGTCCAAACTTACACGACATTCTTAAAAAGCCCAAAGTTCACATCTTTTAGGACCTAAAACTTTAAGAAATCAACTCCCTGTTTCAAACCCACACGGTTGCCTGGCTAGCAAGAAAAGAATGAGTAACGAAATACAAAAAAGAAGCGGTGTTACTTAGCATTTCCATAACCTTTTCTTGTCAATTGTAAGTAGACGTTTCCACGCCAATGTCCAACTTAATAACCTACTCCTTTAGGCTATGACTAATAGAGTAAACTTTTATCTTGGGTCGTTCATTGGGGAAACTGTGGTCTGCCTAAATAAGCTCTACCTATAACTTCCTCGATGTTAAAATCAATATATTTGATTTAGTAAGGCAAATTAAATAAATCTACCAATAAAACTACAACCTCGGAAGAAATGATGCAAGTCTTAAATGTAGAACTAAAAGTTGTAGTTTAATGTTAAATACTTGAATTAGACAACTTTCCTAATTAGATCACTATAAAGCATATTTGAGTTTAGCCTTTTATGCTTTATAGTGATCAAAACAAAAAACAAAAAAAATCAAGTGCTAGAAAGGAAATGAAATAAATTCCATTTTTTAATTATGATGGCAATTTCTTTAAAAATTACTATTTTAATAATGAGAGGATGCATTTAATGATGTTATTTTTTTATTATGGGTATTTATTACGTTACATTTAAACAAGTTCATTAACTATTAATAGTTTAGCCTATATAATTTATACTTGGGAAAAGAGTTTTCATATATTATAACTGGAATTCATGGGGTATTTGTTTACGTTTCCTTTCAGATGTTAAGGGGGGCAAAAAAAGAGTACACATACATATGAAGCAATGCGAGGATTTATACCTGGAAAAAGAGTTTCCTGCCATTAGAACTGGAACTTTTCGGGTATTTGTTTATATTTCCTTAGCGGTTAAAAAAAGAGTGCTTATTACTGTCATTTGTCGTTTAAATTAAAAAAGTGTTTACTTAATATTGTTATTTTTTTGAAAATTTAAGATACTTTAAATTAATATAGCGAACATCAGAAACAATGTACAAAGAATAACAAATCTAGAAAGGAAAGACAAAAGGAAAAAAAACCTTCAGACCACTGACACTAAAGTGCCAACATCACAAGAAACTCAATAGGAAACAGAGCACAAATAACAGCACCAAGCTACTTTAAATACGCCAACGCCTTCTCATTGCCAAACAAAGTTGATCTTGCTTCCCATGCCCAATAATGACCTCCCGAACCAAGTTTATAATGCAATCTGATAACATATATTTATTCTGTTCCATTTGCTTGTAAATACGCCTATTTCGCTCCCACCAGATGTGATATAGAACTATTTGAAACGAGGTTCTAAGTGTAACACAGTTCTGCCGTCTGTCAGCATGAATAACCTCGTCAAGAGCCTCATACCAGTCATAGGTAAAACTGAGTAATGATGTGCCATTCAATTTTAATCAATCTTGTCTTGATGTTTTTTGCAGAATTAAGCAAGCCTTAACCTCGCCACCTATTCTTCAACCCCCGGATTGGTCCCTTCCCTTCGAAATCATATGTGATGCTTCAGATCATGCTGTGGGAGCTGTTTTACACCAACGAAGGAATAACGTGGGGGCCATGTGATCTATTATGCGAGCAAGACATTAGATGATGCTCAAATCAATTATGCCACGACTGAAAAGGAGTTGCTAGCTGTAGTCTTTGCAGTGGACAAATTTAGGTCATATATCATGGGCTCAAAAGTGATAGTCTACTCGGACCATGCAGCCATTCGCTATCTACTTGCGAAAAAGGAAACAAAACCAAGGCTGATAAGATGGATCCTTCTCCTTCAAGAATTCGACCTTGAGATTCGTGACAAAAAGGGAGCTAAGAATTGGGTCACGGATCACCTCTCGAGGCTTACTACAGATCAAAAGGAACCTCTTCGAGAAGAACCACCGATTAATGACTCCTTCAGTGACGAGCATTTGTTCTGCTGTGCAGATTTACCAGAATTGTGTTATTCATTACACAAAATTGCTGCAGCAACATTACAAGTTCCATGGTATGCTGACTATGTGAATTATCTTGTTTCAGGAGTCTTGCCACCTGAATTTACT
>JANVCL010000214.1:41652632-41670782 GCA_026546855.1 Erythroxylum incrassatum | reverse complement strand
ATGGGTTTATTGATGAAGAATTATACATGTTGCCACCTGATGGTTATGCTAAGGCGAAACAAGGAGAAGTGTGTCGATTAAAGAGGTCTATTTATGGTTTGAAACAGGCCTCAAGGCAATGGAATATTGAATTGACTGCTGCCCTATTGGAGTTTGGTTTTACACAATCAGTTCATGATAATTGTTTGTTTGTATATCATGCAGGGGGCAGAATTTGTGGTTGTACTTGTTTATGTTGATGATATGTTGTTGACCGGTACTTCCGAACAGGTGATTAATAATTTGAAAACTTTTCTAGATTGAAAGTTTACTATCAAGAATCTAGGACCAACTAGATACTTTCTTGGAGTGGAGATTGCACAGTCCTCTACTGGCACTTATGTGAATCAGAGGAAATATACTCTGGATCTTATTTCTGAGGCAGGTTTAATGGGAGCCAAGCCCGTTACAACTCCTATACCAAAGGGGTTGAAACTTAGTAGTGAATCAGGGGAGTTACTTAAGGATGTTCAAAAGTATCGAAGAGTAGTGGGAAGGTTGCTATATTTGGGGTTTACGAGGCCATATATCACCTATGTCGTGCATCAGCTGAGTCAATATGTGCATGCTCCTAGAACAGTTCATTGGAATTGTGCCATGCATGTGTTGAAGTATTTGAAGGGATGCCCATCATTGGGTTTGTTTTATCTAGTCTCGACAGATTTTCAACCTGTTGTGTATAGTGATGCAGACTGGGCAGCATGTATGGACAGTAGAAAATCTTTGACAGGTTATTGTGTTTTTCTGGGCCAATCTCTTGTCTCTTGGAAGTGTAAAAAGCAAGTTACGGTTTCCAGATCGTCAGCTGAGGCAGAATATCGGAGCATGGCTGATGCTGTGACTGAGCTTATGTGGATTTCTTTTATTCTTAGAGATTTGGCAGTACATTTTCAGCTTCCGGTTTCTCTGCATTGTGACAATAAAGCCACATTACATATAGCTTCTAATCCTGTTTTCCATGAGAGGACTAAGCACATTGACATTGATTGTCATGTAGTTAGACAACAGCTCAAGGAAGGTTTAGTGGAACCAGTACACGTTGCTTCTTCTTTGCAGATAGCAGATATATTTACCAAAGCTCTCAATGCACCATTGTTCAATTTTTTCAAGTTCAAGTTGGGTTTGGTTGATTTTTACCAAATTCCAACTGGAGGGGGGGCTGTTGAAATTTATAACATGTAAATAGTTATTTAACTTAGCTGGACACAACTTAGTTAGCTGTGGTAGTACTACGTCGTATAAGTAGGTAGCTTAGTATATAAGCGTTTCTTGATATTTTTTTCATGTAACTGTCAATACACAGAAATGAATGAGAAATCTTTCATTCACCAAATAACCTCTTCTCAGTTCTTTACATTTTGATCAGTCTCTATCACCAAAAACCCTGTTGGAATCATATCAATGCGTCTGTGAGATTTGTAGTTTAAAAAAATATAATTAGCTATATTTTTCAATTTCAAATAATGGGTCTTACGATGTAATGTCATAGTGAGACCTACTACTTAGTTGTAAAAAATAATAAACAATGTCATATTGGTGTTGATATAACATTTAATTGACAAAAACTAATCCCGTCAAAATTTTTATCCACTTAAAACCTATTTTACATGTTTTAATAATATTATGGTTTAAATTGAATGCTTTGAAATAGAGGAATCAACTTATTTTCTGATGTAAATGTTGATGACCAAAATGCACTTTTAATCCTGTCTTAGTATTAGGGTCTTGTTTAAGATTATTGTTAGAAAACTATCATGGTTAGTATCAATATACTTGGTTCATAATGACTGAAAAGAATAGACACCATTTTTAATTATAAAAATAATTTGGTAAAAGACACAAACCTCTCATGTAGTTTAGAAAATATTAAAGAACTCTCTAATCTTTAAAATTCTCGAAAAAAACTCCTAATTTTAAATTTTCCTAAAAATTTCTTCTTTTAAACTTCAAATAAAAACTAATGACGAAATTGATGTAGTATGAACATATTAATCAAATACTATTTATATGATGATTCAACACGTCTTTTAAACTCAAACCAAAATAATTAAATTTGATATAAATAAATAATTTATTGTAGTTATATTTAATTATTAATTTAAGTTGAATTTAATTCATTCAAGTCAGGTTTAAAACTTAAGTTAGGTTATAATATTAGTGACATTTGATTAGTTTATGCTTGATGTTCATACTACATGAACTTTATCGTTATTTGTTATAACTAAAATTTAAGAGATGGGGTTTTTCCTTAAACTAGAAAGAGTTTTTTTTCCAAGAATCTTAAAGATTAAGGGTTTTTTTCAAAAACTACAGGAGATGTCTACATCATTTACCCAAAATAATTTGAACAATAAAAATTAAATATGAATATGCAAATTTATTTATAATAATAATATTTTCTAAAATGTAATTTTAGGTTGAGGCCAACTCTAATGCTTTGGAGATCATCAATAAACCTTTTAATAACCATAAATTTTAAAAGAACCCTTAAGTTCTCAAATAAAAAATATAAATGTGCATAATATATTGAATAAAATGTGAATAAAATTTCAGAATAGATATCAATAATGAAGAGATGACCAATCAATAGAAAAATGATGACTAGAAAAATAAAAATAAGGGTATAAAAGACACTTGATAAATGAAGTTTGAAGTAATTAAAAAAAGTTGTAGAAACATGAGACTTATAATTGATTGTATTGTAATAAAGGAAAATTTTAAAATAATTAATAGGTTCAAACACTTATTTGTATTTAGAAATTTCAAAGGAAGTTGATCAATGTGGCTTCTGATTCCCATGCAATATTAAATTTAGATAACCCTTTAGTTTTCCAACTTATAGGTCTGGAGTGCTGTTGATTTAGGAAAGTAAATAACAATGAAGGGAAAAAGCCTAACTTGGTCTTCTAACTTAGGTGTGAGGTGTAAAAAAGTCTCGCAACTTTTTTTAATCAAATTAACCTTAAAATTTTCAAAACTATGAAGGGAAAAAGCCTAAATTGGTCTTCTAACTTAGGTGTGAGGTGCAAAAAAGTTTCGCAACTTTTTTTAATCAAATTAACCTTAAATTTTTCAAAACTTCCTCTTTTAACCTTGACTTCGTGGGGAGATTCAATTTGTATAACACACTCGCCCGTTTGGTAACGTGTCAAACTATAGTGACATGTTAATGTATATTTACATTATTCTCCTACAATTACAACTAATATCTTCAGGAGTGTTTAAATGCAGCATAGCAATTTGTATCAAACGCTTAAATTTTTAAAGACTTTCTGAAGATAGAAATTGGTACCAAATGCTTACATTTTGTAAGAAGACTTTCTGATGCAGGATTTGGAGAGGTTCAGAAGTATATAATCTTATCTCTAACTAATAAAAAAATTCTGATAAACCCATAGGAAAAGAAGAAAAAAAAGAAAAAAGTTTTTAAGAAACTATTTGAAGAAAACAAAAGCCAAAAATATAAGCAAATAACTACACAAAAAACAATAAAATAAGAGTAAATTAAAAAAAACTTAACTAAACTAACAAAAGGGGGGTACTATAGATAAAAGTGTTTGGGCTAAATACAAGACACAAGAATAAATAGAAAAGGTTCAAAAGACCTATGAAAAGGAGAACAACTTCTCTATGTAAAATCTTTTACACGGATCCTAGTTCGCAAAAGTTTTTTATTAAGAGCCAAGTCCTTGGTAAGCTCTATAAATCCATATCATTTCTGATCACCCCCTCCCCCCCACTTCTTAGATCTTCTTCTTCTTCTTCTTTTTCTTACAATCACTAAGGCTATGTTTGGTTGGATTTAAAGTTTTTAATAGAACAAAATAGAATGGTTTATAATGGAATAGAATGTAAATGAATGTAATATTATAAAATTGTTGTTTACAGGGATGGAAGGGTTCATAATGTAATACAACGAAATATTGTTTGGGAGATGAATGAAATGAAATGTATTTATCATAATAATAAATGACTAGTATAACCTTATATAACAAAACATTTGTAACGCTACACAGTTCCATACATCAAATTCAAATGCTTCACTGTGAGTCAGCCTCTCATGAATCAATCAACCACAAAATCCATTTAAGGTAAGCTACTTTACAAAATTCATTTTATCCAGATGAAAATTCGATCGAGAATAGAAGAGAAAGGTTTCTCAAAGTTGCCATCAGTAAGCAAGCATAAGAAGAAGCGAAAAAAGAAAAAAAATGGCACAAAGACAGAAAGAATAAGAGAGAGAGAGAAGAAAAGATTTATCATACAAGCTTCGTTAGCTTTTCTTGAAGCCACAATATTGGTTAACTGAGTACCATGTTATTTAAGGGCGTTTTCCATAAGAGAAACAACTGAAAGGTTACAAATTTATGCCTCTTCTGTTGCTATTTTTCGAAACCAAACCAAAACCAGCAGCAATCTTTCAAGAACCCCAATTCAAAAATTTCTCATTTAACCAAAAAGATTCAATTTTTTCACCAACCAAAGAAAATGTATAGCTTTATATGTACATGTCAACAATTTTGTTTAGCTTTCATTTGTATTATGTTTTAGTTAAATAAGAAAGGATATGTAGTTGCTGAGAATTTTAATCACGTATAAAGGAGGAAGGAAGATTGAATTATACAAAGAGATCTTCTCACTTTCTCTATATTTCTTTGTGTCTAATATTGAAGAGAAAAGCTAACAGAAGGTGAATTCCTTGTAACAGGCGTGCAAATCCATTATATATTGAGGGTATATTCGGTACTGTATATTTATCATTTTACATTTCATCACAAACCTCCTAAATCGGAAGTTTCTCATTTTTACTATTTAGGATAGAATGAGATGTAATATGAAACCTTCCTGTTACATCCCATTCTATTCCATTCCATTATAAACCTTTATCCCAAATGATGAAATAATATTGCATTCCAGTCCATTCCATTAATAAACCTTCAACCAAACATAGCCTAAGTACAATCTTCTCGCATCGTCAGTGAGGCAAAATCCTAATTTTTAAGGTTTCGGCTTCTGCTTAAATTAGGGATTATAGTTTAGCAATTTCGCTATTAAATTGGAATTTAATGCATAAATAGGTATTCACCAAGACGTTGGTGATTGAGGAGTAGAGGGAGACAAGATATTCATGATAGTGGAGTAGGATGAAGACCTTCGTGACAATAGCCATAAATTGTTCCACAATGAGGTAAGTTGGCAATGTTTCTAATTTATAAGGTTACACTTCCTATATAAATTACAATATTAGGCATTTTAAAAATATATTATACCATAAATTGGCACAGGAACCATATTATTATTCTTGCGATTTAATATTCTAAATTAGAAAATGTAAATTTTCTTAAAGAGCACTCATTGTCAATTGTTTGTTTACACTTGATAAAGGATTTTTAAAACTAAGAGAAAAAAATATTAGGTGAAATGCTAGATCTAGAAAACTAGTTAAAACAACAATAGGTACTCTGAACTACATCAAATGCTTTTTGAAAGTTATTAGGTGCTTCGAAATAGATAACTTTATAATAAAAAAGTGTCAGGAAACCTAATTAATAGAAAATATTGAAAATTTGCACCCACAAATCCCTTTCATTGACTCTTAATATGCAAACTAAGATAAGGTTTATATCTTAAATAAACAAGAACTTAAATAGGTATTGACATTTGTATCTATTTGCTATGTAGTGGTGACCACTTTGAGTCATAAGATTGGCATCTTGGCATATACAATATAGAAGAAATAATGTATTCATAATCTAGAGCAATTGCTACTTTTCCATCGATAAACTTGGTATACAATAACAAGGAGTTAATGTCTATAAAGTAGGATTGCTAAATTTTGTTCTTATAACTAAGAGTTTATGAAAATATATAATTTTTAAGTGTGTTAAGTATGTGTCTATATATAATTATATATAATTAATAAAGTATTTACAAGTTAAGATAAAGTTTCAATAATGAGAATCAATTTGCTCCACAGTGAGATAAGTTAGCGATTTCTTTTCTACAGTTACACTTCTTACATAAATTGGAAATTTCAGTTTGAATGAAAGTTTTTCTTATTATTTTGGGAATTGTTACACAATTGAAGTTGAATAACTTATTGCTCATTTAATTCTTTATTTATTAGGATGTGGAATCTCATTGAAAAAGGAATTATGTTTCACTATAGGGGAGAAATTGATAGACATAGTTCATTTCAATACATTGGTGGTAGTAAATTATTAGTTGAAGGTATTGACCTAAATTATATTGGTTTAGTACTGTGGGGGCTGCTAAAAATAATTGGTATGATAGATTGGATAAATTTTATTATAAGCAGCCTAATAAATATAAAGAAGGTGGGTTAATTGAGATTATAGATGATTCAAAAACATGTGATTTGATTTATATTGTTGAAAACCATGAAGGAGTGAAGGTTTATTTTTGAAGGTGAGTATAATAAAGAGAAAGCATTAAAAGCATAAAATGTAGATGATGGTTATGATAACATAGATCCAACAAATGTTAAAGAAAAAGATAATCATTATATAGAGGATGAACTGCTTGTTTTAATAGTAAGTAATATGGATGATAAAGCAAACGTTAAATAAAATACTATATTATTAAATAACAATTATGATAATGGTGTTCCTATTAAAGATGTGTATGTTAAGCATTAAGTTTTGAAAAATGTGCATGATGGTAAGCCTAAAGGTGTTAATGAAGTGCTTGATCGTGTAGTGAATATTAAGTTTGATGTGCCTAATGCTTCTGCTGATGATGTGCCTAATGCTTCTATTGCTGATGATGTGCCTACTGTTTCTACTGATGATGATATACTTAATGCGTCTCCTGATGATGTGTCTAATGCTTTTGTCAATGATAATTTTCCTAATCCTTCTGCTAATGATAATGTTCCTAATGCTTTTACTACTAATAATGTGTCTAAGGATTATGTTGATGATAATATGCCTAATGAGGATGTGCATAATGCTTCTACTAAAAATGATGATAGTGATAGTGATCTAGTGACTGATTTGGAATGTGAAAGTGAAAGACATGATGATGAGCTCCAAGCTGTCAGATCAACACATAAAGAGAGGAAGTCAAGGAAAAGGAAAAAGAAAAGGAAAAAATCACGAAGGTAAAAAGAGCATGAAGATGACCAAGAGGATTATTTTTCTAAAAAAGACAGTGAGTATATTGAAAATGATGACCCGAGTCAATACTATACAAGTTCAAATGAAGACACTGACAGCGCATAGAGAATAAGTAAATGTAAACAAAAGCTATATTATGATTCACCATCTAATATTCCTATTTCAAATATATGTTTAAAGTTTAAAGATGGAAAAGAATTTAAGGAGGTCATGATTAAATACTCTATTGCAAAGAGTTTGGTTTTAAAATATATAAAATGTAAGAAGTCTTAAATGAGAGTAATATTTAGATCATAGTGCCCTTAGTTACTTTTTGTAGGTTCAGAGAGAACAATTTTGTCATGAAGAGATATGAACCTAAGCACAGTTATATAATGACAACCATTAATAAGCTCATCACATCGAAATGGATTGTAAGCTATTACAAGGATGTGATTGAGTTGTAACCAAATATCAATGTTGTTCAGTTAAAGGCTTTACTGAGCAAGGAGTTAAAGGTGGATGAGCCTTAACACCTGCAAGAGAGCAAAAGCAAGTGTGTTCAAAATGATGCATGAGTTTTATGTGGAGTAATTTGCTAAACTCTTAAGTAATGGAGAAGAGGTGAAGATCAAGAACCAAGGTATGACAAGAGCAATTAGAACAAACATTAATAATAAAGGCAGAAGGATATTTACAACATGCTATGTTTGTTTTAATGGTTATAAAAGGGGTTGGATTGAAGGTTGTAAACCAATAATAAGATTGGATGGATGATTCTTGAAGGGAATATGTAAAAGGCAATTGTTGGTTGCTATTGGAAGAGATGGAAACAATCAAATGTTTCCTATTGATTAAGGTGTAGTTAATGTTGAGTGTATCGAAACATGGAAGTGGTTTATAGAACTTCTTATTTCATATTTACAACTCAAAGATGGTAATGGCTTCATATTCATAGCTGATATACAAAAGGTATTTTTATATTGAATTAAATCATCATCATCATCATCACACCCAGTCCAAAGTCCGGTATTGAAGTGGAGTCTGGAGAGGTTTGATAGTACGCAATCTTACCCCTACATAGTAGGGAGGCTGTTTCCGGTAGACCCATATGCAGATGTGACAAAAAAAGTGATGCAGGTAAACAAAATAAATAAGTAAAAGAAAGTAAGAAAAATAAATCACAAATACAAATAATAATACAAAAGAAAGTACTTAATGCAAATAAGAAAGATACAAAAACAAAATACTAATAATGAAATAATAATAATAATAATAATAATGATGATGATGATGATGATGATGATGATGATGATAAAACTGAATCTAATAAGAAACTCAATAAAAGGAAAAAAATAGTGTAATTTTGAAAATACAATAAAGTTTTTTAGATTGATTTTATGGTTAAATAGACATGGAAAAGATAGTTTAACAACACTACAAACTGTAATAACAACAGGTAACCGCGAGAAACTGAAATACAAAAAATGAGGACAAGGTACCACCCTTACCTTCACATGCGGGTAGGATCCACTAGTAAGTGTATCCTTATTTAAAGGGCCACCGAGAATAGCTGGAGCTGGGCTGATGACCGTGGAAAACCCACTATAACCTTAATGCCACTACAAATAAATTTGGTCTATGCCTGAGGTTCTATATGGAAACATTAAAATCAGATCTTCAGTTTCAGAAACAAAGACGCACATTCCTAGCCAAGATCCTCTATTGTGGTAACTCCATCTTGTATTCTTGAGATCACAACCAGTCACAATATGTATATATATATATATATAAGATAACATCGCAGGACCAACCACACCCACCTTTTATCATTCAAGCTCTCTCTTTCTCCAACTTATAGATAAACTCAAAAGTTAAAATCTTAGGTACCAAGATGATCAAAAACTCAGTCTAAATTTTTGAGAAGATAACAATCCTACCGAATGATTATTGCATTCAAAAGAACACCCTAAATCCGAAGGGAGAACTTGAAGATCAAAGAATACTTTCCTTCTGAGTTAATGTGATAAAAAACCAATCCAAGAATGTCAATGAAACATGAAAGAAGAAAAAGATTGGAAAGAACTCTTTTGTTAGCTACCAGTTGAGAAAGAAAGGACCGTTAACCCAAATGCGCATCAAGTGCCCATTTGGTGTTACTTTTATTTTTATTTTATTTTATTTTATTTTCATTTTTTATATTGTTGTTCAAGGTCTTCTACATGCAATGAAAACATTTCTACCAAATGTTGAGCATAAAATGTATACAAGGCATATTTATGCTAATTAGAGACAATGATGGAATGGAGATGATCTAAAGTTGTAGTTTTGGTTGTCAAGTAAGGCAACATTTGTTTCTAATTTTAATGATCAGTTACATGTGATAAATGATTTGAGACTAGCTTGTATTAAAGCTCTATTAGTCTATCATAAGGAGACAGGGTGTAAGGAATATTTTAGAGTTAATTATAAGTGTGATACTATGGATAATAACATGATTAAGAACTTTAAAGATTAGATCTTGGAGGCTAGGGTAAAGCCTATAGTTAGCATGTTAGAGCTTATCAGGAAGATGGTGATGAAGAGGATGTATCCGAAAAGGAATTTTAAGTAGAAATGAGATGGAAACATATCACCAAGACTACATGTTGTATTATAAGAGAATAAGAAAGAAAGCTTTAATTGATTTGTTAATTTGAATGGAACTGATGGATACAAAGTTGAGCATAGATTATAGAGGTTTTGTGAGAGAATTAGTGATCGTACGTGTACTTATATTGGGATCTAACAAAGATTCCAAGTCCTCATGCTATAGCTATCATTTTCCATAACCACTAAAATCTTGATAACTACGTTGACAATTTATATAGCAAGGAGAGGTATCTGTAAGCATATAAGTACTCCTTCAAGCCATTTGATGGACAAATATTTTGGCCCCGATGTGAAGTTTTTGATCCACTTGTAATAAGGAGAACGCATGGTCAACCAAAAAAATAGAAAGAAAGAAAAATTTGAGCAACCTAAAATATGAAAAGCGACTAGATATGGAAGAAGAATGACTTGCACTAAATGTGGACAACAAGGGCATAACTAAAGATCATGTAAAAGTCCAATAAATGTAAGAAATTTCTTATTTGTTATGGAACTTATTAACCTTTTTATTACTATCCAATCAATGATTGAAAAATATATATAGGAATTAAGATCATTTAGTACCAATTTAAGGAGAAAACATGGAACTAAATCTGCAAAATCGGTATGTACTGCATCAACAAATGTTACACATGCTGAAGAGACCTGTGAGGATCAAGAGAGCATACAAACAATGATTAGAAGAAGAGGAAGAGGTAAAGTAAAAGGAAGAAGTAGAGGCAAGACCAGGGGCAGAGGCAAAGGGAGAAGGATGAGTGGATATGAAGTACACTTCAATAAGTCAACATGTTCAATTGAGGACCATGTAAGTTAATTATAACAACAATAGCAACAACAACATCCCAGTAAAAGTCTCATTGATATGCAGAGTTTAGGGAGATCCAATAGTACATAGTTTTATTCCTAACTAATTGAGAGATTGTTTTCGTGTATCATGTAAGTTAATTGAAATTTAAATTATGTTAATATTATAATTTAAAATTTTTTTAAACCATGTTCATTTTTATATTTATACAGCACGGAGATAATGTTCAGAGCATAAGACTAAGTAGCTCACAAAGAACTATTACTACAGATTCTAATACCCAAATTGAAAAAACATTTAGCCAAGAGAATTGCAATGGAATGGTGGGAATAACATCACTTCATCTACCTTATGTAATGAGAGGGATGCAAATAGAAGAAGGCTTAAATATTCAACTTGATTTTTAAACTTATAGTGAATTACTCTTTGTGAACTTGTTCCATTTCAAACCTGTTTAGATATTAAAGTTGTAATGAACTTGAAGTTGTTTGGAATTTGAAGTTAGAAATTGAAGTTGTGTAATTGCTTGCTATTGTGACATATTAGAAGTTGGTGAAATAGAAGTTAGTTAAATGAATATTAGAGTTGTTATGATACTTATGCCATTTAGCAATTGTTTAAGCTTTGAAAATGCCTTTTTTGAGTTATTGTGAATATCATGTTCATTTGATTCACCGATAATTGAATACAAGATAAAGTACATATAGCATTATAAAAGCTAATAATATATTTTCTTATAAGTACAATAAATTATTAATCCAACAAGACAGTCTTAACAAATTACCTAATACAACTAAAAAGTTCATATTCTTAAACTTTTCAACAATTATAGATATAAAAATAGTTACAAACATTACAACACAATCTATAATTACATATCACCTTTTACAATCTTCTTCTCTAATACATTTGTATATTTCAGTGCCACTTTCACTTCAGTCAATTCACCTTGTAGCTCATACCCATTATTTATGCAGATACCATCTTTCAAGTTCTTGTTCTAGACCTCCAACCTTTTATTCTCAAGTCTCAATTTATTTATTATGAATTTCCCCTTTTCATCAAAATCTCTTCACCCACCTGTCTAAAAAAATTACATCATTCTTCTTACAATAATGTTGCAACAAATATTATTAATTACAAATAATATTTATCTTTTCAAATACCAATATATTGATCATTAATAAGAAAATTACCTTATAGTTAGGACATTCATAAAATTTTCTTTCAGAATTGTCGTTGGTTTAAGAAATGGCCAAATGACTTTGACTTCTACATCGTCAAAAAACTTTCTTACTATATTACTTTTCACTACAACCGCTTCCAGTTGAGTATGAAGATCCACCATCTATTACAATTAACAAAATATCATACAAATTCATAATGAAAACAAGGGCTAGGATGTTAATGTAGCAAAAAAAATTAACATGAAATTAGTACGCTAAATGTGTACTAATAGTCTATAACTTGAATAATTTGTGCTTATAGAAGCAAAATAAATTGAAGTATTATACATAAAACTACCAAAATAAATCGGTCCTCCATAACCTGCATATCCTAATGTATCCTAATATAATCTGCATAGTTTATAACTGGGCTTCCTTTGCATCCTAATATATGTTAACGTCTATGATTGTAGTGTGTAAGTCTTAACCAATATGTTGTTTAATCAAGCAAGCAGTTGAATTGCAACTTCCCGTGAGAAAGAACATATTTAATCACGATAAAGAACATGATTAATCTTTGTTATGGATAAAGAACAACAATAACAAAGTAATGATGAGTTGGGATTAGTAGTAAGCAATGGTTGAATTATAAGGAAACAATAGATGAACCCACGCGAAGAAACAAAACCCGGATGAACCCATAGGAGATTGGTAGTGAAAAATGCTGACGGGTGTCGGGAAAGTAAGATTATGTTTAGTTATTAGCATATTTTTCTTTTTGGGAGCAAAATAATGAAATTACTCTTCTTTTGTTTCATTCTAACAAATTCAACACTATCAAGGTAAAGGTTATAGTACAAACTAAATTTTTCATTGAAGTTGGGATTAAAAAGAAAGTTTAAGGTTAATTTAACAGAAAAAATGCTACGAGACTTTTGTGCAACTCACATCTAAGTTAGAGGATCAATTTGACTTTTTTTTCTAACCATTAATGATCTTCTATTTGTGATTATTCAATTAATTAAGTCCCAATTCATCTGGATATTAATGAACCTATAAGCGTCTCCTAAACAGTGTGCAAACGGTGTACATCATTTGGATATTCTTTTATTAATTTGTCGACAGCTAAAAATGATTGTCAATCAGGCGCTGACAAATTATGCACTGCAAAGACTTTGCTCCCATTAGGCCCGGTCCAATAAGAATTTTGCAGTTTTGATGTGGATCGAATTTGTGTTTTTACATGAAGACAGAGATTAATAATAGTGGCAGGTCAGAATACCACCTGGCAGAAAACTTTTCAGCTTTTACGATTCTTTGATTTCTTGCTTTGCTTTTTAGATAAAACTTATCCATGGGCAAGTAAAAGTAACTCTTCTTATTCCTTAAAACTGACGTGAATTGTTTACTTTTGAGCAACTGTGGAGAAGTAAATAAATTGGTGTATACAAAATAACTTTTACCAGAAAGAAATCAAATGAAATATGGATGTTTATACAGGACAACCAGAACAGCGTACAAACAAGTTTGGTCTGGACATAATCCACTAATCTTTTTTATAATTAAAAATAATCATTGTCTATAATGTAATCAGGAGATCAAACAGGAGGGTGACAGACACTCATCTACTGGGGCTCCACGTCCTCTAATAATTGCTTCTTAAGATTAATCAACACGTATGAAAAATGGATATAAAAAATAACACATGGATCATGCCAATGCTTGGTCCAGGTTCACCCAAGCAACAGTGACAACCTACTAATGTAGGATTAGGATATATGCAATATTTATTTTTTAAAACATGACTTTGATGTCAAGTCCTCGTAACGAAGTCACTTGTTCTGTTACTATGTTGCAACTCTATTTTATAAAAATTTATCCATTCAAAATAATAACGTCCACAAAAATTTGAAAGGCTGACATCTTGCGTCTAAGTCCCCAACCCACTGAACTAAGGCATCTACTAGCCACTCTAGCTTAGCTAATAGGCTAGCTGGTCCTCGTACGATACCCTTGTTTTAAAACGTGCGGAGTGTGTACAGAGGACAGCTAATACTGCCAAAAGACCACGAAGCACAATTTTGATTTTTTAGATGGGACAACCTCAATTTTTGGTGCCTAACTTCATAAAGGGGCTGTAACGATAATGTCAGAGCTACACCTTGCTTTTGATGGAGACGAATTATCTGAAATCAGAGTGAATGAATTCTGTGTCATCTCATCTTATCGTCGAACAGAGAAACGGATGTGGTGGTACCCTGCTAGGTTCGAATTAGCAGCTCGGTCATTAGGCATTCCCCTGCTTTAGATTAGGACACCAATTAAAGCTGGGACGCCATTAAAATATGAAGTGGGCATATAGCTCAGCATCTGATGTAAATTGTTAGGGTAGAATGTGCCTAAGCTGTATGAAGGACCAAAATAAACTAGTTTAGTAGCCAGAAACAAAGAAAACTAGCAACACCACAATTGTTTATGGAACGGATGAACAAGAATGCTTTTAAGTTATCCTCACAGATGTTGTCAAAAAAAACGCGGAGGCGGGTCTAAAATGACTAACATTACATTATGTTTGCTATTCTTCTGTGGTCAAAGGTTCCAGTTCAGTCGTCCAACATGTCAAATTGTCAATTAAGTACAAAATGTTCAAGTAAGACCTGTAAGACTTTACAAGAGAAGGTGAAACTAAATAATAAATATATACCCCAACCTCAAGCCTGCTTTAGTAGATTGGGTATCTCTGCAAAATAGTTTCCAAATTATTTTGTTAGGATTCAAACTTGCATTATTGGGTAAATCCAGGCTGAAATTTGATAGTTCTGATATAACTGAATCTCCCATAAAATTTTATACGAAGAGGTGAGACCAAATTTTAAATATCTTTTAATTCCGTACCTTTTAAGGTAGTTGAAATTTGTCAGAAGATTTTTATAATAAAAAAATATTTGGAGAAGATTACTCAAAGCCTAATTTACTTTGTTGCTAAGTTCTCATTATATTTTCTTGGAAATTATTGTGATATTAAACTAAAACTCCATATGTCTGAATAAAAGATTCTTAGGCCATATGAAATAAATAATCTGGTTCCTAATCTAGGTAGCTTAAAAACTTTTGAATGTTGTCGTTGTCACATCGCCAGAGAGTAAAGACATTGACAGAGAATTTAGTGTACCAACAATACTAAGGACCAAATTGGTACAGCTTGACGCGATTAATTAAATGACGTTTTGCATGCGCCGCAACGCTTATAGAATCAAATATTGAAATGTGAACATATGATAACACCGCACCAAAGCACGCACGAGATGTCAATGACAGAAAATTATGCATTCAATGGTCAAACTTTTTTAGGGAATGGGTCTGTATTCATTGCGTGGAGGCTGCTTTTCCTAAGATCCTAGTTCTGAAAATGAAGGTTGCATCTTTACCTTAATTTTTCTTACTACATTTACATAACGGCTCACCAATGGAAGATCAAATCTAATTAGTAGCATTTTGACTAAAAGAAAAGAATTAGTAAATTATGCGAGTTTTACTTTCATCAGAATACAATTCTACATGTTTTGGATGTACACCCATGCCGGCAGTTGGATGATCTGTAGCAATTAGCAATAAGCCAAACTAGAACGGCTTGGCGGTGGCAAATGAACAGAATCAGTCAGATTCAAACCTAAGACTTAAGTGCAATCTCACCCAAGATAATTGTTGGTGTGCTGCTCTGTGGGCCGATTGGACATACGGATGGGAAGTATAGGAATAGTTATTTTTTCTTTTTCAGTACTACCACTTTATAGAAAGCACTAACAAAAAGGTGGCCTCCTGCGTTAAAACCTTGTAAAGTTTTAAGTCAGTACATCCCCTCGTCGAGAACAGATGTTCCCCGAAGAGCTTTTACTTTCTCGAGATTAGGAGTGGCTGAGTATATTCCTTAACACTCTTTCTTAAATCCTGGACCCTTCGGCGCTTTAAATTCATTACGTAAAAATAATAAAATCTTCAGTTTTGTCCTTACTTTAATTCTTCAATCAAACTTCATTTCGCCGTTATAAAGATAGTGAAAGAAATTATAGAAAATATGAAAGCGGTTTGTAGTCTTTCCACGTTCAGATTACGAGTGTCACCTCAGCTAGCAAGTGCCCACCGAGCCACCAAAAGATTTTTCTTCACCGCTTGTATACCTGCTGCTTAGGATTTGGTTTGAACTCTTATAGAAACTAAGACCAACTATTATCTAGTATTAAAGTCGAGGGATAAGTAATTCAATTCACTCACATGTATAGTTATTCCATTAAGTTTGGTCTCTAAATTGCTTTCAAGATAGCATTTCTGAGCACTGGACTTTGTACGTTAATTAATGACATGTTAGGTATTGTACGTGGTCACTTTTTCTCAGGTCTACACAGTGCAAAACATTTGGCAAGATTAGAAAATTACTTTCTTCAAATGTAAAATAACTTTAAATGCAATCCATACATTTACAATTAAAAAAAAGAACAATTAAATTGACATGAAATGCATTTTTTTAATAATAGTGTTAATTAAAGAAATCTTAGGATCTTTCTCGTTCAGAAAACTCTTTTGAAACTTTGTAAGGTTAAAGGTAAATATTGCATGACATAATAAAACCTCATTAATTAGATATTCTACCCCAAACTTAAGTTCGTTAATGCCATAATTTATTGATCTTTGCGTATAAAACAAATTAGGGACAGATATGGTCATTAATTAAAAGCTTCGATCCTAATTATCAACCACAATCTATATTTTATACCGAATCTCCACTTGTTGATTCGTATAAAATATCTAATTGACCCCCCTCCCCCAATCACAATCGTTATATCTCTATAGTCTATACTTAAATGCATGCTAAAACAAGGGGAGATAAGCCAATAACCTAACTACATTATGGTACGCGATAGCAATAACTACATTATGGCTAAAACAAGGGGAGATAAGCCAATAACCTAACTACATTATGGTACGCGATAGCAATCAAACAAGTAACCAAATGTATGATTTTGCCCATTTTATACATTTTAATGGGAAATTGAATTTGTAATTTGACCTTTTCACCACTTATATTTTACGTTTTATCGCATCATTTTTACAATTATTTAATTATTACACTAATTATTTTTGTCAATTCATAAATGTAAAAAAGTCATACTGAATTTTATGTAATTTTGAATTAAAAAGTGAAAGAAAATTTACAGTAGTCACTTTTAAAAAGGATTCATCATTTCAATCTAATCCCGTCTTTTCATAGAAAGCATCTTTGCAATGTTCTTTTTTCACAGATATTAATTTCTTATCCGTTTCTGCGAAAAGCATGTCTCAGTCTCTTTTCTGAACAACTGTATCCAATTAATTTACTTTTACAATCTTTCTCTTGAATTTACATGTTTATTTAAAGTCTCTTTGTATGGCTGATTCGCTTGTGAAATTAAAAAAGTTAGGAAGTACTAATCTTGAAGTCAACTTTTAAAATCCAGAGTAAGAGGCCGTGGACTAGTCGTTTAATACTTTTAGTTGAAACGTTAAAAGTATAGTGTTTCATTGTTTTCATAAAGAAATTTATGTGTAGAATTTATGTATATTTTGTTATTTTCTCATCTGTATATTTATACAATTACTGGTTCAATACTAACTATACATTTGCCAGTAAAAACAGAACAAAACAAAGGATTGAGATGTATTCTGTTGTAACATAATTGTACAGGCCAGCTTGCATTAGTGAATTCCTATTATAGCCTCTGGGATGTATTCTGTTGTAATAGAATTGTACAGGCTGACTTACATTAGTGAATTCCTATTATAGTCTTTAACGTGAAATTCCTATTGTGTCCCTCATCTTACTTCTTGATTGTTCTTCCACTACAAGAAAAAAGAAGCTTAGCGACAGAAATTACTGACGGAATGTAGGCAAATTCCGTCGGTAAGCTTATTTAGCGACGGAATATACTGACAGAAAAAAGCGTTGGAAATATGGCTGTCGGTAAATTTACCGACAGAAATTTTATATACCGTTGGTACATTTACCTACGGTTATTTCATTGGTCGGAAAATTTTTTTCAGAAAATTACCTACTAAAATTTTTTTTCGTCGGTAAATTTGCTTAAAATTATTTTTTAAAATTTATCTGCAAAGTGTTCAATTTCTCTGGTTACCTTCTATTTCTTGGCCAAGACATACATCGAGACAAGAGAAGTTTGGCTAGTGTCTATGGACCCATCTAAGCTTTGTCTCGGTAATAAACTGTCTCGTGGTTAGCTCCCCAAACTTGGTCAGAGAAGTTGTTCGAGCCCAAGACAAAATCTTTGCGAGCCACAACCCACCTCGCACTGCTAGAATCAGAAATGTATCCCAACAT
>JANVCL010000214.1:41632052-41652532 GCA_026546855.1 Erythroxylum incrassatum | reverse complement strand
CTGCTAAAGGTTCTGAGTTGCAGAAATTACCATGCAACTGCTGTGGCCAAGGCTTCTCTTGGTTGCATTCCTAGGGTGTGAGAAGGTCATATGATTTAAGTTTTACAAAGTACGAGAATTCAACTGCAAAAAGGAACAGAAACAGGAGACCCCATTACATGCTCCGCTCATTTTCAAGTTCTCAGAGAATAGCTGAAAAGAGTCCAGACCTCGGAAAACTAATAGCAAATGTTCCCTTGGAATTTGAAGATTGCAAGCAACTCACTCCAGCAGGTCTCTACGATGACCTCACCAGTCTTGTTTGCTGGCAGAGTAAAAGAAAACAAAAGCATGGCATCTTGACACTTTCGAATCAGCATCAAAGCAACTTTTAAATATATTCCCTTTGAACACTTGTAATTAATTTATAAATAGCATGATTCAAACACTGCAATTCTCGTGTATTTTATTGCATTCATGATTCATGATATGATAAAGCTGATGATCCCTTTTGACTTTCACATAACTCCAGTACTGAGTAAAAGATTTAAGGGACTATTCTGAATCCAACATGACATACTAAATATAAAAGCTGAGATCACTACAAGAAATAGGGCGTTTAGCGATGAAAATTATCGGCGAAAAATATTCGAATTTCGTCGGTAATTTAAAATAGCGACGGAAAGTACTGACGGAACAAAACGTCGTTAAAACGGCTGTCAGTAAATTTACCGACGGATTCTGTCGGTAAATATCCATCATTTTATCGACGGAATCCGTCGGTAAATATCCACCATTTTACCGACGGAAAATAATTCCGTCGGTAAATAAAGTTACCTTTTTTAAAAAAAAAGTCTCCATCATTGTTGATGAGATGTTCTTCAACTATCTTTTCAACAACATCTTTCTCTTGGAGCCTCTACAAGATAGGAGTCCTCCTCTAGTTTGTTCGTTGTTTGCTTAAGGCTTCTATAGCTCCGATTCCCCTGAAACGCAATTGAAATTAAAGCCGCCAAACAGAAAGTACCTAACGATTATACATTTCCCTCAAAACAAATCAAGCAAAATGGCTCGTTGAAATATTGCATTAAAAAATATCTCCTATAGCCTTAATAGACTTATAAGAAATAGCGACGGAAAATTTTCGTCGAAAATTTTAACTTTTATTATTCCGCCTTTAATTCCCGCCTTTAAATTTTATTTTACCGCCTTTACTCCATTTTTAGCGACAAAACATTAAAATCGTCGCTAAACAAAATTTTTTCACATTGATTTTAGCGACGGAAATAGGTGTTCTGTCGCTAATTTCATAGCAATTACCGACGGAAATTTTTACCGTCCCTAAAGTCCGTCGCTAATATTGGCAGGATGATTTCTCTCCATTTTTAGCGATGAAAAATTAAAAGTGTCGCTAAACAAAAATTTTTCACGTCGATTTTAGCTACGGAAATAAGTTTTCCGTCGCTAATTTGCTACGTTTTATTTTCCGTCGCTAAATGAATTTTTCACGTCGACATTAGCGACGGAAATATGATTTTCGTCGCTAATTAGCTACGTTTTAGTTTCCGTCGGTAATTTTCTGTCGCTAATTCTTACTTTTCTTGTAGTGTTCTTTGTGTCTTCTTTGTTAACACCCCCACTCAAACTGAATGGAGAACTTCGAAATAGGTTCACTTTGGTAGTTAGTGAGAAAATTCTCATCAACGTCAAGGGCTTTGTGAGGATGTCTACGAGTTGGTCTGTAGTGTTAACATATCTGACCCCAAGTTCTCCTTTTTCCACTGTCTTTGATAAGTGTACATCCACTTTGATACGTTTTGTTCTTGAGTGAAAGAGTGGGTTTTGAGCTAGTGATCGAGCGTTATTATTGTCGCTCTACATAGTAGGTTTGTGAGAGAGAGAGAACCCTAACTCAGATAGTAGGGATGTGAGGTAGATGAGTTCGATAAACACCTGTGAGAAGGCTCCATATTTAGCCTCGGTGCTAGACCGGACTACTGTTGATTGCCTTTTGGAGATCCAAAATATGAGGTTTCCCCCTAGGAAGATGCACCCTCCAGTTGTTGATTTTCAATCATTAGGAGAGCTGGTCCAGTTGGAGTCATTGTAGGCGTGGAAGTCGAGAGGAGTAGATGATGGTTGAAATAGCAGTCCCAAATTTGAGGTTCCTTTCAGGTAACACAGAACCCTTTTATATGCAATCCAGTGTGTATTTAGAGGATTTTGTAAAAACTTTATTTATTTATTGCAAAGCTGATGCCTGGTCTTGTATTATACAGATACTGAAGTGCTCCTATGATACTTCAGTAGAGTGTTGGGTGTTCAAAGGGTGTGCCATCACGCAGAGATAATTTGGTTGCTGCAGTGATTGGAGTGGAATAGAGCTTGCATGAAGACATGTTGGTTCTGTTAAGTAAATCTTTGATGTAATGCTTTTGTGAAAGATATAATCCATTTCTGTTTCTATGTGCTTCAAAACTGAGAAAATGATTTATGCTTCCAAGCATTTTAAGTGCAAACTGAGACTGTAATTGACTGATAACTGCATGAATAGCTTGAGTTGAATTTCCTGTAATTAAGAAATCATTCACATAGACTAGTAGCATTGTAATGATTTCATTATTATTTGAATAGAATAGAGAAGTATCTGACCTTGAATTATGAAACCCTCGTTGAGATAGTGCATGTTTCAGTTTATGAAACCAAGCGCTAGGAGCTTGTTTCAACCCATAAAGAGCTTTAGCCAATTTACAAACATGAGATGACTGTGTTTTGCTTTTAGATCCTCGTGGCTGATTTATATAAACAATTTTATATAAGTCCCCGTGTAGAAATGCATTGTTGATGTCAACTTGCTGGATATCTCAGTGATGAGAAACAACAAATGACAGAAATACTCTGATTGTTGAGGCTTTCACAACAGGGCTGAAAGTCTCTAAAAAGTCAATGCCAAGGGTTTGATTAAACCCTTTGGCAACAAACCAAGCCTTGTGTTTAGAGACAGTCCTATTAGCATTATACTTGGTCTGGAACACCCATTTTGTGTCAAGAATGTGCATGGTAGGCTCATAGGGAACAAGTGTCCAAGTGTGATTTTGTTGTAAAGCATTGAAATTTTCTTGCATAGCTTGAAACCATATAGGATTATTTAGAGCTTTAGAAAGTGTTGTGGGTTTAGTGTGAGGAATTAAAGCAAGGGAGAAGTAATAAAGTTTGGGTTTAAAAATTTCACTTTTGAAGCGAGTTTGCATGGGATGATTATTTTGTGTTAATGGGGAAGAAGGATTAGGTTTAGCGTTTGGTGTGGTTGGCAAAATGAGATTAGGTAAGGTATTTTGATTGTTTAATAAAATTGTAAGATGTGATGGTGAGCAAGGATTCTGAGAATTTACCTATCCGTTGGAGGATTTAGTTGCGTGAGAACATTCTGTAGTAAAGGAGTGGGTCGTGACAGCTTTTAGAGAGGTGAAGTTGAGGTTAAAGTGAAGATAGGAAGACTTGGTGAAGTTATAGGATGATTTGAGTGTGTGGGAAAAAATTGAAGAAATGGAAATTCTTCCTCATTGAAGATCACATGACGAGAGATGATGATTTTCTCTTGATTAGTCAAACATTTGTAGCCTTGATGCATTAAACTATATCCAAGAAAAAGACATTTTGTGGTATGAAACCCGAATTTATGGTGAGAATAATTTATGAAATAAGGAAAGCAACTACAACTAAATGTTTTGAGATAGAGATAATTTGGGGATTTATTATACAAATTTTCAAATGGTGAGAGACTGTTTAGTCTTGGAGATGAGAGGTTATTGATGAGATAGGTGGATGTAGAGAAGGCTTATAACCAATAAGTGAGTGGCATGTGAGCATGTGATAAAAGAGTTAGTTCCATTTTAGTGATATGTCAGTGTTTTATCTCAGAGACACCATTTTGTTGGTAAGTGTAAGAATAATTAAAACGTGGTTGTGTTCCATGTTTTGTGAGGTAAAGTAAGATGGCTTTGTATTCACCTCCCCTATCAGTGTGAAAAGCTTTGATTTCTGTTCAATTGGAGTTCAACATTAGCTTTGAATTTGACAAAAATTGATAGGGTATCAGATTTTAGTTTTAAGGGATAAAACCATATGAATCTTGTGTAGGCATCAACAAAAATAAGATAGTATTTATGTCCTTTAGTTAAGAGATATGGAGAAGGTCTCTAAATATTGGAGTATATGATGTCTAATGGATTTTGAGCAATTATGTCATGAGTTTGAAAAGGTAGTTGAGGCAATTTCACTTGCTTACAGACGTCATAATAGGATAGGTTGTTACGATTAATATTGAACTTCATTGAACTCATAATTTGTTTTAAGGTACTGTTGGAAAAAGTCCTAATTTGACATGCCAAACATTAACATTTTTCTATGCTATGTTTGTCGCACAATGGCTGCCCTTTAAAGGAGAAGAAACTTTCTGTTGTGAAAAACTAGACTTATGAGCAAGGTATGTTTGCATGATTAGCCTAATTTTATTGTGCGGTTTAGTAGCTTTAACGTTGTAGAGGCCATCCCGAAGCACTCCCTTGAGCAGAATCTTCCATGTTACTTTGTCCTTAAACAGACAACTTTCATTAGCAAACTTAACAAAAATTTTGTTATCTTTACTAAATTTAGAAATGCTAAGCAGATTTTTGGTTATGTTTGGAACATCTAGAATTTGTTTTAGTGCAAGAGGTGTGTGTGTATTATCTAGGAAATATATATAAGATGAGCCAATATTAACAATAAGAAGAGATGTAGCATCCCACGCCCACAGGACGCATACTCGATATCCTGAAGGATATCCGAGTACGTACTCCACAATGGTGGCGTGCTAGAGCAATCATGTTTCTAACTTAATCATGGCATCAATATTCAAAGCGTAAATATCACAATATTTAAAAATCAAAATTCCTCATTTCATTTTATAAAAACCGAATATACTTTGTAGCTTTACAAAACATCCATATATGTACATTATCAAGACTAATTACGGAACAAGTTACATACATGAGGAATTATACACAAATTTCTAACTTGATCCTTCAGTTTCAGCTGACCAACCTTTGAGTCATTTCTTCTATCCAAAAGTACAATAACCATGCTTCTTGTAGAGTCTCTTTGTCATTAGTGTCCTCTCACAGTCCTGAAATGTCAACGTTGCAATTTTGGTAAGTTTTATGAACTCAGTGAGGTAACCATCCTCGATGATTCTCTCAATTCATATATCACGTCAATACATATAATCACATAATTCACATCATTTTATTTATCATCATGTAGCATCATATAACAATTTGATCATAATTTTCATGTTCTCATTCAAATACAAGTCAATAATACATTTCAATCATTAAACATACATATTAAATGTATATGCAATGCTCATGAGACTCATTTCAGATTATTATGTTGTTGTGACCTAGTACCTATAAGTGTCCTGTATCCATTGTCGATACCGGGCTTATTGATAATTGTCCCTTATCCGTTGGAAATACATGGCTTATTATACATAGCAAGCCTTTGGCTTTTAATCACATTATGAGCTTTAAGCTCATTTTCAGTGGCTACTTAGGTCACAACTTTCATTATTTGATCATGCATTCATGTAATGAAATGCCTCACATAAATTCAGTCAATCAAAAGTCCTCAATATTACACAGTCATATTCGCTATCACATTCTCATTCATATTTATCATCGGACCTTAGTCCAGCATTCAATATATACGTTGAGAATCATTTATTTCATCAAATTCACATATAAAGAACATTTCTAATATGTCATTCATGCATCAAACTTCTCAGACATTCAATGTCTATAATCAACATAATCACATTCACGGTTTAATTCAATACAACATTTAAGACAAACAATTCATTAAGTGAGACTATCTAGGTTACTGACAATTTGCTCTAGAAATCTATTACCTCGAAGTTTCGACAATGTCTGGATGTGGTCGCTCAAATCGCTCTTCTATATCATGTAACGTACATTTACACATATCACAAATTTGAATAATTATATACGTACTCATTTATGCACATATGTATATATGGATTATGTACAATGCATGTTCAATAATAATCCCGGGTATATTTACATTATTCTCATCACATGATCATTTAAATATCAAAACTCACATAATTCTAATTTGAACTTAGGCTTACACCTCAATAAAACAAATTGAGTCTAAGTTCATAACTCAATAGATCATTCCAACTTTTTTTCTAAAAAATTTTCGGGTCCATTTTGCATGGTCATTAAGATAAGGAATATGAAGTATTTAGGCATCACCTTCTTCTAAACAAATGTTTCCATAAATCTTAAGTTTCTAATGATACCAAGTTCTCACAATTTGGTTTAAATTCTGCAAGTTATACACAAACTATTTCAAATGGTACTCAAACTGCAACTATACTCTGTACTCAATTTCAAGTCAAATTTTAAAACTTTTAGAGATAGAACTAAAATTCTATTCTTCTATGAAATTTGTAACCATATGTCTCTAGTTTAATATAAATAAAAAATCATCTCATTTAGATATCTACATATCAAAATCTGGCTAAAATATAGATGTTTGTTCAGTAAAAACACTCCATTTAAGAATTTCCATTTCACTTCATCATTTTAATCCTAAACTCATCAATCAATCCTTTCCTAACGAATTCAGATGGACATAAATTTTGGTGGAGAAGAAAAACAATGTGTGAGGAGTTTGTGGTTCAAATTTCAACTTATTCGAAGGTCGGGAGAAGAAGTTATGGCTAAAAGAGTGAAGGATGTTCAAAACTGTTATATAACTCTGCACCAGTTGATTGTTTACTGTCACGATCGTACTTGTGCACAATAGTGCTTTTTCAGATATCTCCTCAATGTCACGATCATACTTGTGCTTGATTATACAAATCCTCTAAGGTTCTCTTTGGTCACAATCGACGTGCGACTCCTAATTTCTCCTCTTGGTCATGATTGTGCGACTCCCTTAAGGTTTCCTTTTTGTCATGATCGTGACAGACGATGTTTTGCAGATTCATACAAAACTGCAAATTTTCATCTCTGCTTCATCTCTTTTACTAAATTCAAGATTTCGAACTTATGTCTCCATTATTTCCTCTTCATTCTTACTTCCATTTCAGTTCAACTCAACACAAACAAATCAAAATCTATGATTAATCACAAATATCAAAAACCGAACATATCAAACATGCATTCCTCATATTTTCTGCATTTTTTCATCTTCTACACATCTTCATTTTCTTCAACACCTTCGTTTCATCTCTAAATTCTCATTTTAATTTTTTTCCCATATCATGACATCACCTTTCTCCTTTTTCCTTAACTCTAGACTCATTTTAGTTCATTTCTAAAACACCCAAAGAGATTCATGCAAAAATAGTGAAAACAGAGCATACGTATATCATCTTTCCATGAATTTTTTGCACTCTTTTCATACACATTTTCAATGATCTCTTTATCTCAAAAATCATTTTAACAACATCTTATGAGATATTGATCATCAAATAAGAAAAAGCATGACATGCGGCACACCCTAAATTCTCATTCACGTTTCAGCAAATATGCATCCTCATTTTATAAACACTTAACTGTTAACTAACGCGATGCATGTTTCACTCTACATATCTTGAAGAACCATACGATACTTACTTGTTTAAAACTCCAAACTCTTTAAAATCTCGTAAACCCTAGCTTTCCAATATCACATGATCATCAACATTCAAAGGTTGTAGGGTTAGGTATTTCAGTGACAGTGAAGAAGACAAAAAAAGAAAAATAGCAAGTGGAAAGTGAGAGCAAAGCTTGCGTTGTGAGGGTAAGAAAATTTCTGGATGTAAGAAGCTTTCAAAGGATAAAGAAAGTCACGAAGAAGAAGAAGTAAGCAAGATTCAAACAATTAAATTGTCTTTCAACTATAACCATGGGAATAAAGACTAGGTTTGGCAAGTGACACTTGTCACTTGCCATATGTCTAATTTCTATGAGTTTAAAATAAGTTCTCATATTAAACTAGTCTAATCAACTCCGATTGTCTCCCAATTTTCAATGACATTTGTCAATAAATGCCAACGTCATATGTAAAATTTTCAATATCATTTGACTCTTATTTCTACTACCATTTATCAATTGACATGCCACTTGTTTTTTTTCCTAGTTCAGAAATACTTGAAATTTTTAGAAATTTCCTAAATTTCACCAAAAATTCTAAATTAGTAAGTATACTCTTCAAATCAATTTTCAACACATAAAAACCACAATTCTCATTATAATCACATTTATAACTCAATTATACCCAAAAAGTGTTAATGAATGCATGCATAATCATTTTAATGTTCAAAAATCAATATTCACATGTGTGTATATGCCATATAATGGATAAACATGAAATGCACTTTTTAACTTCACAATAAACTCTCATGTACACTATTTTAGGGTTCTAGCCCTTAACATAGGATAATGGGATGTTACAAGAGAGTTACCATTAATGATAGTGAGTTGATCCTTTTCATCATATTCTAAACTTATTGACAGATTATTAAGGTATGCTGTTACATAATTTGTAGCCCCACTGTCTATAAACCATGATTTGTTATTGACTACTTCTGATGAAGGATATCTATGTTGATTTTGAGCCAAATAGGATTGAGGACAATTTTGTGCATTGTTTTGTGTTTGTTGAGTGAAGATGTTCTGCCTTCATGGTTGGGTAGTGTTGCCTTGCCATGATATATCAAACCTTTTGTGACATTTCAGTACTTCATGACTGCATTTGTGACAAAGCTGACAAAAGATTATGCTTTCATTCCATCTACCTACTCTCCCACGATTTCCTCTTCCTCTAAATCCACTTCTTCCTTGTTGATTGTTTTGATTGAAAGTTGCAGAGTTTGCAGTCAGTGACGAGATATCTTCTTGATTAATTGTGTTCAACTACTCTATTATTTTTTCATGCATCATAAGAGAGTATTGCACTTTTTGTAGAGTTGAAGTTTTCATAGAATGTGTTAAATAAACCACAACATGATCATATTCATGACCAATGCCATTTAAGGCACTTAATATTAGTTCATTCTCAGTGATTGCATATCCTGCTATTTGAAGTGAGTCTCCTATAGTTTTAACTTTCTGCATATATCCTGATATAACATGTTAACCTTTTTTAATTGTTGAAAGTTAATGCTTTAGTTGTAGAACTCTAATCATGAAAGTTTGAGCATAAAGATTCTCCAAAACATCCCAAACTTAGTAGGATGAATTGGAATGGTTTACCTATCATATTACTTCTTCTCCGATAGTTGACAATAGCCAACATAGCAGTAGCTGGTTTGCTCTTCACATGCTTTGTAATCTAAATTTTTGATGACTTGGTTTATGTTTGCAGTTATGAACTGAGGAGAATGTGATGTGTTGACAATTTTTAAGCTCAAGAGCTCTTATGGTCGCTAGGATTTGGGCTTTCCAATTGATAAAGTTTTGTCTATCAAGTTTGATAAGAATATTAAAGTTTAGGATCTTTTCTAGAACTGAAAAATCAAGAGAGGAAGATAGTGTACCATTTAGAGTGGTAACTGATGACCCAGAGTTTGCCTCCATTATTGATGTTGGTCAAGGATAGCTTTGATAGTATGGAAAAAAATTTATGTGCAGAACATATGTATATTTTGTTATTTGCTCATTTGCATATTTATACAATTATTGGTTCAATACTAACCATATATTTGTCAGTAAATACAGAACACAACAAAGGGCTGGGATGTATTCTGTTGTAACATAATTGTACATGTTAGCTTGCATTAGTAAATTCCTATTATAGCCTTTTATGTGAAATTCCTATTGTATCACTCACTTTACTTCTTATTTGTTCTTCTTCATTAAAATTCTTGAAATATATCGTGTTAGAATTTTATTATTACATATTTGAAAATATTTCCTTATTTTACTCTCGTTTTTTAGTTTCATATTATACTTATATTCACACTTATAGGTATCTATACATTTTTATAGAAATAACTTTCAATTAAATTTAAAATATATAATGTATGAAGATATTAAACAATAAAAATTATATTTCTTCTTATTGGGCTTTAGTGTCTGAATTCTTATATTGAAATTGAAGATTGAACTGGTGGAATATGCTTAGCAAGTTCCAGACACTAATGTCAAAGTCTTGCAAGAAAACCACATGCAGACGGGGAGAGTCAAATACTCCACCGGTGATGTGGGAGGTTTCAAAATTCCACGTGTTACGTGTGTAGCTTGAGAACTTTGTCCTGAAAGTGTAGATGCCAGCGGAAGAAAGAATAGGTCCACTACTCATTTCCCACTTTCATGACACCTGCTATTTTTATTTTTTAATTTGATGAAGTCGGGAATCCTGTTAGCCTTTAAACCGCTAACCCCCATCAACATATTTTATCTGCACGTGTTATATTTTGTAAGTTTCCATGTTACATATGCTTTAGAAAATTATACTTTCTTTGTTTTTGTTCATAGCTTTGAATTTACTTTTCTTGCCACATATAGAAGTCACTCGGCCGTATTAGGTTACATGAAGGAAGTCAGGAACGGTTGCTCTTGTCTGCATATTCCGAAGAGACAATTGAATATCATCTCAAATTTATTTTAATGTGTTTGAAAGTTGGGATTTTTCGTTTTTTTAAAAATAAGGATTATAGTAATCCCGTAAGTTAATTAATCAGCTGTTTGGTATTTTTTAACAAAAGTTAAATAATACCCCAAAGATACTTGTATTTAATTAGTTGTTTTATTATTAATTCATACATTGTCAACCAAAGGAAACTAAACGACGTGTCATCAAAATGTGTGCTACGTGCCCTTTTCACCCACCGAACAATTCTAAAAATTCCATTCTTTTTCGACTTTTCATGCCCAACCTCTCTGTTTCCACTACAAGTACTCCACGTCCACATAATTCCAAGAAAACCATATCCTAATCAAACGGAAAGAGAACAATCAATCGTGCCACCTTGCTCAAACATAGACCTACCCATCGTTTGCCAAATCTTTTTCTAATTACACGAGCAAGATTGAATTTCGAATATAGTGATAACCCGTACTTATTAAAACTTGCAAGCCACAGGTGTGTATTTAGTTAAGAGGGTTCTTGACTAGAGTGAAAGAAACCCTAAAAGTTCCACTTAAAACACAGCCCTAAAGCTGCAAAAAAGTAAAACCCTTTCAATCGTTAACGTGTCGGTAGCTCAAAGCCTCCACACGTATCTGGTGGCCTTTTTTTCTTCGTCCCAAACCCTCTTCCCTTTTGGCAAACTTCCAGCCTAACTTCACCACACAAGCACCCACGTGTCTTAGCATGAAAAACACTATTTTATTTTCTTTTTTATTTTTTCCTTTTTGCCGGTCCCAGGGAAAAGAACAAAGACCCTTTTTAAGGTTTCGTAGAATACGTGATTCGCCACCAATACGTGCCCGCTTTTTAGATATATAGTTACTGTCTTTCGAGACGGTTCATGCACCGAATACCCCCTCCCTCTCTCGCTCTAATTTGTCCGTCTCCGGGATAAGGTCGGTCGAGGGATGCTTAGCACGTGGCGAAAATTTTGACCCAGGATAAGATTGAAGTGGGCCCCTTAGGACAACATTGAAGAAAAGGACGACCGTACTTATCTCTCCATTCCTTGCAAGTTTGTAACTATGTTCCTATATAAGCCAGTCCTATATTACCAGCTCCGGGGGAAAAGAGCGAGAGGAAATTTTGGAGGGAGAAGATCCAAGATTTCTCTAGCCTAACCAGTTTTACGGTCCTTTCTTTTATTTTTTCACTTTTCCAAAAACGGGAAAATTGATTCATCTCTCCGTAACCTGAAAATGGGAGTGCAAGAATCAGACTCACTAGCTCAGTTGAGTTTGCCACCGGGTTTTCGGTTCTACCCGACTGATGAGGAGCTTTTGGTGCAATACTTGTGTAGAAAAGTTGCTGGTCACCAATTCTCTCTGCAAATTATTGCCGAAATTGATCTGTACAAGTTCGATCCTTGGGTCTTGCCAAGTAAGCTTTTGGGGATCCACAAATTCTTTGCTTTGATTATTCATGTCAGTTATCTCTAAAGCGTTTTCTTTATTGTTAAAGGTAAAGCAATATTTGGCGAGAAAGAATGGTACTTTTTCAGTCCTAGAGACCGAAAGTATCCAAACGGTTCACGGCCCAACAGAGTTGCCGGCTCAGGCTACTGGAAAGCTACCGGTACCGATAAAATAATCACCACCGACGGGCGTAAAGTCGGCATCAAGAAAGCTCTAGTCTTTTATGTCGGCAAGGCCCCAAAAGGAACCAAAACTAATTGGATCATGCACGAGTATCGCCTCCTAGACTCTTCTCGCAAGAGTAGCGGCTCCAAGGTATAAACTACAAGCATCATATTCAAATAACATCAGAAATGTCTTAAAAAGCTTATAGACCTTTTAATGACCATGCTCTTGCCATATGTTCTATTTACTGATCATTTTTTGTTTCTTGTGTTATCCTGGCAGTTGGATGATTGGGTCTTATGTAGAATTTACAAGAAGAACTCCTCAAGTGCTCAAAAGACCATGTCAAGTGTTTCAAGCAAAGAACACAGCCACAATGGATCTACTTCCTCGTCCTCTTCCCACTTGGACGACGTTTTGGATTCGTTGCCGGAGATTGACGACCGATTCTTTACTATTCCTCGAAGCAACTCCCACAGAGCAACGCAACCTGACGAGAAAATAAACATCAGCAATCTGGGTTCGGGCAGTTTTGATTGGGCGAGTCTTGCGGGTTTCAACCCGGTTACTGAATTCGTGCCCGGTGGGCAAACCCAAGGAATCTCCGGTTACCCCAATAGTAACCACAATGACATCTATGCTCCGACTTTGCCAGCGCTTTGCCACCTCGAAACAGCGACTGATAAGATGGGAAACCCAACGGAGGAGGAGGTGCAGAGTGGGCTTAGGTCGATTCAACGGATAAACAACTCGACATACTATTCCAACTCGGGCTTGTTTACTCACAACGTCTCCAGCTCATATGACCCGTATGGACTGCAGTACCCGTCACAAACTGGTGGGGGGTTTGGGCTTAGGCACTGAGAAGTAAAATTAGGAAAAGCCTAGAAGGAGAAGGAAAAGGAAAATTGCAGAAGTGTATTTCTGTATATAATTCTTCCGGGGGGATCTGACACTTTGGGGTACAGAATCAGATTACAAAAGCCGGGCACTAGGGCATATGGAAATTGCCAAATTTTTAGTTTCTTGCTTTTTTTTTTTTTAGGCCTAGAATAATGATGTTAAGTGGATAGCAATGAACCTTTTGTACGATTTAATCTTAAATAGATCAGACCGAATTATGTCAATTTGATTTCGCATATAGTATTTCATTTTTGGTAACTTGTTATTTGCAAAAGGGATGTTACAGAGTAGGAAATGGAAATCGAAATACCTGATGTGTTCGATTACATGCGTTAATTTAATTAAATCTAAACGAGAGGAGGGTAAGCTTTAGGCGGGATGACATGACGAGGGTCCATATCTTCAATCTCCCAGAGCAGAATCTGCAACTCAAAACGTCTCCATGTATGATTAATAAACTCGATAGCCCTTGGAAGCAAGTACCTTAATGCTTCTTTTATGAACATATTATGCAAGAGATACTCTTAAACAACTCTGGTGGCCCATATTTAATAAATTTTGGTTAGCCAATTTAACATGCAAAGGGAATGTTCTCATACATTTTGCATTTCTGTCAATCAACGTCCTGCCGTCATCAGTTCCCGTCCCTGTCTGTTATCTTTTTCACGTGTTATTTCTGCTATTTTTTCCCTTTTTATATGACGATTTAAAGATATTCTGCCTTCGTCTCATTTGTTATATAAGTAAAGCTTCGTCTACTTAAGTTATATATCAATCATATAAGATTTTAACCGGAACAGGTGACGACTCACCACAAAAGATGCCTAATCGGTGTTCCTAATCAAAATTGTACTGTCTTGTGGATATGCATTGACCATTTCATTAGTTTGATTTTTCTTTTGAAATTCTTTACTTGCACGTGTGGTCAACCTGCGAGCATACATGCCTATACGATTAATACCTTTGTTGGACCAATACCTTTTTCCCGTAATTCTTACCTTACAAGTTACTTATCAGTAGCCAATAGAATGTTTCCATTATATAATGTTTGACCACTTCACTTTCCAACAGATTTTTTTTCTGGGTTTTAATCCTTTTCCTTCCCCTGTTTTAGATAAGTGTGTTTTTCTTTGTTCTGTATAGGATACTCAATAGTAACGTGTAGTTCACAGAACAGAGGAGATTAGACGCAAGAGAAAACTGACAAAGTTAAGAAAGAGATGAACCCAATTCGGTCAAATTTCAATAATTTAAGTTATACTTTAGCTTTCGAGCACTTTTCTTTTTTAATTGGTAGCAGCTTTATACTCGGGAGCACTTTTAAGCTATGTGCTCGTTAATCATTAGTCTTCTTTTGGAAACTCCAGCGATGGACTTAATTCAAGCTTATCTATTCACAATTCCTCAATAAAAGAGTCGAAATTTTTGTACTGTAATGGATAAACTTTCCTCTACAACCTTTATTTATAAAGGAATTACATTAGTATATGCAACTAGGACTCTTGTATACAAGACAAAAATCTATTAGTCTATACAACAATCCTAAAAATAGAGAAAGAATCGTGTATACAAAGCAAAATTATGTTACAATCTGTACAACAACCCAAAAATAGATAAATAATAGGCAATATTAGGAACTGGCAGATTTGTGAAGTAAAGGTATCTTAACACCCTCTCGTAAACTTGACGGGGAGAACTCGAGTACATCAAATTTGGAGCGAAGAGTAGTAAACCACTTCGAAGTGAGAGCCTTCGTGAGAATATCAGCATATTGATCACTGAATATCACATAATTAACTATAAGGTCACCTCGCTCCACTTTTTCCCAAAATGATAGTTAATTTAAATATGCTTAGATTGTTTGTAGAACACCAGGTTTTTAGTCATAAATTGAGCGCTAAGATTATCACAATAAAACTTAGGCGAATGATGTAATGGCATATGAAGTTCATGTAATAGTTGTAGTACCCAAAAAATTTCTATAGTAATTGAGGCTAGAGCTCGATATTCAGCCTCAGTGCTTGAATGAGGTACAACCCGTTACTTTTTGGATGACCAACTGATCAAGTTGCTACCAAAATAAACATAATAACCCTTTGTGGAACGACGAGAATCAAGGTCCTTGGCCTAATTTGAGTCACAAAAAGTCAAAAGACTTGAGTTATTAGTAGGACAAAAGAATAACCCATAATGTAAGGCTCCTTTTAGGTAGCTTGACAGCTTGCTAGTAATTAATGGTAGGCTTATTAAAAAATTGACATGCTCTATTTATCGTATATTAAATGTTAGGACGGGTTATCGTTGCATATTAAAAAGCATTGACGACGTTCCGGTATAGACCAGCTTCACTCATTGCTTCCCTTGAAATTGTGAGTTGAGAACTCCTTTCTGCTGGAGAAGAGATAGGCTTAGCATTATCCATCTTTGTCGGAGCAAATCTGGGAGATACTTAGATTAAGATAGGCAAAGACCACTAGAAAAATGTTGAACCTTAACATTAAGAAAATAGTTAAGCTCTCTCAAATCCTTTATAGTCTGTTTGGTTCAAAAGCATAGCTATTCTATTCTTAACATATTCCTATTATATTCCTTAAACCTGTGTTTGGTTAGAAACAAACACAGAATAACTAATCATTAAGAATATTTATTCTGTAAATTTGAGGAATAGTTAATACTGATCCTAACTTATCTTTATCTATTCCAAGAAAAGCTATTCTTATCCAAGACAACTTTATCCTTCGACATATTAATAATAAAATAAAAGACGAAGAAAATTAATAATAATAATAATAATAATAATAATAATAATAATAATAATAATAATAATAGAAGAAGAAGAAGAAGAAGAAAATTAATAATAATAAGGAATTTAATATTAAAAATAACAATAAAATTAATTGATAAAATTAATAATAATAATAATAATAATAATAAGTAGAAAATTTATAATAATTAGTATTAATAATAATGATAAAATTAATAAAAATAGAAGAAGAAGAAAATTAATAATAATAATAATAAATAAATAAATAAAAATAAAATTAATAACAAGAACAACAACAACAACAACAACAACAACAACAACAATAACAACAACAACAACAACAATAATAATAATAATAATTTGGTCTTTTTGATAGTTATTTCTTTGTCATTTCAAGTTTATATTTTTAAACCAAACATTGACATAAAAATTCTTTATCTATTTCATTCCTTGAACTAAACAAAATAATACTCATTCTATTCTACTCATCATTTTTTTATTCCTAAGAATAATTATTCTATTACTTAAACCAAACAAGCTGTTAGTGAGAAGGCTGCATGTAGGTCATGAATAAATACATTTATGAAGTCATTGTCATTACTTGAGATCATTATTTAGTCAACATACACCAGACAGTACGTAAGCGAAGAACTGTGAGAACGAATAAATAAAGATGAATCATAGTAACAACTTCAAAAACCATATTGGAGAAGAAAATCCTTCAACTTAGTGAACCATGCCCTTGGTGCTTGTTTAAGACCGTCTAAAGCCTTCTTTAGACAACAAACATGATCAGGAAATTAAGAGTTCACAAAACCTTATGGTTGTTCAATAAAAACAATCTTCGAAAACTCACTATTAAGGAAAGCATTATTAACGTCTAGTTTTTTAAGGGCCAACCATATGTAAGAGCAATATAAAGTACAAGACGAATAGTGGGTGATTTAACCACTGGACTGAAAGTTTCAAAATAATCAACACCAACCACTTGATCAAAACCCCAAACAACATATTGTGCTTTGTACCGCTCGATTGAACCGTCTGCAAGTTGTTTGATCTTATAAACCTATTTTTCTCTGATGATATTGACATTGGACGAGTGTGATACTAAGTCCTATATGTCATTTTAGAGAAGAGCCTGATATTTTGTTTACATGGCAGCATACCATTGAGAAAGTTTAGAAGCCTTGGTAAAACACGATGGTTTTTGCTCTATATGGGCAATAGGAGGAAGAGGGTATCTTGTAGCTGTGAGTGCTTTATAATCGAGGCGTCTAGGAGGTTTTAAGGATTGAGTATGTGCTCAGGTAGTTAGGGATGTGAAAAAAGGCCCAGCCCGACTGGGCTATTGTGTGAGGCCAACTTAAGTGACCATTTCACCATAATAGCTTAAGCTATTGTGTGAGGCCAACTTAATTGGTTTTATATATTTACTCACATACCTCCTCAAGTGAAAGCTTTTTGGGCTTGAAACTTGCACAGGCTTACTCTACCTTGTGCTGAATAATAGGTGAGTGGTAGGATTAGAACTTACGACTACTTGGTTACAAAGTCTCTAATACCATGTTAAGTGACCGTTTCACCATAATAGCTTAAGAGGACGTGGAGACAGACTAGGAGTAGGGACCTTTAATGCGACTTTTAATAAGTATAGAGAGATAAAGGCAGTGGGATTAGACAACAAAGATGAGTGCTCCTCAATTAATTAGAGATAAGGAAATTGCTTCTCATTAGAGACAACATGTCTTGTGATATTTATACGATTGTTAGAAGGATGAAAGCATTGATAAGCTTTATGTTTGGAGTTATACCTAAGAAAAATGCATGGCTGGGATCGATACTCAAGCTTATTTTATTATATGGATGAAGGAATGGATAGCATAAGCATCCAAATGTTTTCAAAAAATGATAATTAGGTACCCTCTTGTTTAACATCTGATAAGGAGATATATTTTGTAAAACATGAGTGATCAATCCATTTAGCAAATATATCGTTGTAGAAAAAAACATATTTCCAAAAGGTAAGGAGTAGAGAAGCTTAAGCTAGAAGAGTTAACCCTTTTTCAATAATATCTCGATGGCAATATTTGGGAGCACCATTTTGTTTTTAAGTATATGGGGCGAAAAGACGATGCTCAATTTCCAAATCATTGAAAAAAGATGAAAGATTACGATATTCCCCACCACAATCAGTTTGTAGTGTTTTATTTTGTAACCAAATTGTGTTTTAACCATGGCATGAAAATGTTTAACTATACTATATGCCTGAGATTTGGTTTTCATAAAATAAATCCAAATAAATTAGGAGAAATCATCAAAAAATTGAATGAAATAACCATTTCCATTGTTGGAAATAACAAAAGTTGATCCCCATAAATTAGAATAAACTAGTTTAAATGGAGATTCAGAACAAACATGAAAAGTAGATAAATGAAGACGATGACTCTTGCCAAATTGACAAGGACCACAAATAAGCAATTCGTTATTTGAATCTAGAGGAAGATTAAAGCTATAAACTATTTTATGGACTACTTTTCACCCGGGATGTCCAAGACGATTGTGCCACCCTTGAAACGAAGTTCATTAACCAACTAGAGCATAACAAGAGGCATTTTGGGAAGAAGACACGGAGGATTTGTTGGTCAGCTTATATAAGCCACAATCAAGCATTCCCCACATCACTGCTCTTCCCTTCATGTCCTTAAGAAAACAGACATTAGGAAAAAAGATTCCATGGAAACATTATTATCACAAGTAAATTGAGATACACTTAAAAGGTTTTTGATGATTTTTGAGACATGTAAAACATTTATAAGAAGTAAAGAATCACCATAGCCTTTAAGTAAAGACTGCCCAATATGTGAAATAGAAAGACCAATACTGTTGCCAACTTCAATTTGATCATCACCATTAAAGTCTGAGTGGACTGAGAGATTATTCAAATATGTTGTAAGGTGATTAGTGGCACCATAGTCGATATGCCATGAGGGATCTCATGGAGTGCTAGATGATGCAATAAGAGAAGAGAACTTTGATGGCTTTTAATAAGTGAATGCATGGTTGAAATGATTGTATCACTTAAGAGTTGAATGTCCAGGCTTTGACCATATTTGCCAAACCAGTTTAGTTTTATTGAAGCCATTTTTCTGAGGTCTAGATCGATCACAACCAGAAGAGTTCCCTTTAAAACTATTATGTTTGTTTTTATTATGATAAGAAAAACTCTTACTGTAATTAACCCACTAAGATTTTTTTTGTGCGTTTCCTTTTAGTACAACATTAGTTGACATTAGAACCCTTTATGAGTGTTCTATTTTCTCCTCCTCTTGAAGCAACATACCCAGTAATTCATCCACACACATTGACTTAACACGAGTATTAATAGATGTATGGAAAGAAGAATAACTCTCACCTAGCCCATGGAGAATGAAGTTTATGAGATCATCCTCAGAAATAGGATTTAATGTTGCAGCGAGTGTGTCTGCCATTGCTCTTTTCTGTTCAACGTATTCAAGGATTGACATAGATACTTTCTTTGTTGTTTAAAGACGCCATCTAATCTGCATCACTCTAGCTTGTGACTGTGATTGAAAAATCCTCTAAATAGTCACCCACGCATCTCGTGCAATCAATGCCTATGTAATGTAGCTGAGGATACGCTCAGTGATGATACTTTTCAGCCATAGAAGGACAAGCTTATCCTTTTTCCTCTAAGCGAGAAATTCAGGATTTTGTCTAGGTTGTGGTGGTTGACCTTTAATGGCTTCAAGGATTTGGATCGGTGGAGTCATCGTGTCTCCAATGGCAAAGCCATCTAACTCAAAGGCTTCAAGTGCAGATAGCACATTATTACTCCATAGGAAGTAGTTTTCTCTCTCTAGCTTGATAGAGATGGTGGGAAAAGAGGTTATTCCTAGTGTGTGAGAGGCAGTGACGAGGAGGTTTGTGTTTGAGTTAGCTATCGACGTTAGTTTCGATTGCTCTGATACCATAAAGGAGTCGAAAAATGTTGAGTGGAAGGGATAAACTTCCCTCTGCATTACAACATTTATTTATAAAAAATTACATTAGTATACAACCAGGACTCTTATATGCAATGTAGGATCGCAATACGCAGCGAAAATAAAATTGCAATCGTATACTATCTATTGCATTTAAGAATCATACTTATAATCAGAATAATTAAATGATAAATACCTGAAATTCGTGAGAATTAATCGATAGTGAGCTTCGAAACTACGAAGTCTCTATGTGCTCCACGCCGAGAAATATATCCCGCTTTCAACACTTGATATGGCTATGAATAAATTTGAAGAACTCTTTCTTCAATAACAAAACAAAACAATTTTGTTTCTTTTTCTCTTGTTTACTTTTTCGTACAAAGAACAAAAACAAAGAATATTTCTATATCTTTGTTTTCCTTCTAACGTACAAAAACAAAGAATATCTCTATTTTCAAACTCTTGTTTTTGTTTACTCTCACCGTAAAAAAATGAAAGTCTCACTTTTCTCTTAACTGTTATTCACATAGTGCATCATCGAAAATGAAGATAAAAACCATGTCTTAA
>JANVCL010000214.1:41610627-41628383 GCA_026546855.1 Erythroxylum incrassatum | reverse complement strand
ATGCTTATAGCTTTTAAATTCAAATGTCATGCCCACTTTGTCACACCTAATTAACCAATACATCGGTAAATTTTCTATATTTTACCAAAATACCAAAAGATCCTAAAAAGTACCAAATTGTCAAGACACATTTGAAGCATACTTAAAAGTTATACTGTACCCAGAAAATGCCAATGAATGCATGTACAATCATATGAATGTGCAAAAATGTGCAAGTCACAATGACTTATACATGATGTGCATGTTCCTAATTTCTCATCAAATTATCAAAGTCACAATCTTAACCCAAGCATGGATAACGGGGTGTTACAATGTGTGAAAGAATTTATCTGACACCACAAAGCAATTTTACTTTCAAGAGTTTGAGGTAGGTCATAATAGTTATTTTCTTGTTACATTGATTTATATTCACAAAGTTCATAAACATTTAAACATTAATGTTATTTTTTCCCTTCTGATTTCAGAAAGAATTTTATTGGGATTCTTGTTTCGACGCCAGTATGTATAAAGCCTGGGAAAAGAAAGCTTGAACACATTATCGCGACTTAATTAATGCGATACGTAAGGTTAGTGCACGACTGCGTTATATATCGGACGAAATTTGGAGTCATTGGATCGAGTATTGGACATCACCTGTGGCAATGTCCATATTAGAGCGAAATTCGACCAACAGACGTGGAAGCCTGGGGGGTGAGAGTCTTCCAGTGCATACGAGAGGATCAATTACCCACTACGAGCATGCACATAGACTAGTAAGTATCTAAACTTCACACCTATTTTGTATCCATTTTGCTTCACTTTATTGAACATATTGATTATGATATAAATATCTGGTGCCATATATGGCTGTGTGAAGTTGTTTTCTTTGTTGAGTAGGGGCAAAATATCATACATATAGAGGAAACTTTGCCAAAATTTTTATAAATTCTAGTTCACATCTGACAATTTAGGTTATACATGTAGGAAAAGTCATTGGGCACCAAGCGTACACCTATCCAGCTATTTTTGCACACCCACACGAAGAAACATGATGGTGTTACCTTCATCAACACTCGATGTAAAAAGCTGAATGTAAGTGAAATTAATACATTTTTTAATTTCTTCACAATTATACCTTAATTACTAATGTAAGCATTGTTTCCTAATAGGACCAAATACAACAAAATATTCAGCGACAGTCTCAGGAGGAACAACCTGTAGATGAGGCTCAGACATATCTTGATGTCGTGGGTTGTAGGGACCATCGTGGAAGAATATTCGGCCTAGGTTCATTTGCGAACAGCTGTTATTTGCGCTCTTCTCTGTCCAGTACAACAGCATCTGCTCGGCCATGGCAAAATTATGAAGTATTCGAGCTCTGGGTCACAGTGGACATATTGAGGGAGCAGATAGTTAATCAACATATGGAGCATATGGAGGAGATAGCTAAGATGAGAGAGGAGATGAGAGACAACATGAGAGAGGAGATGGAGCAGGTATCAAAGATGAAAGAGTCGATTGAGCAGATGGAGCAGGCAGAGGTTAAGATAAGAGAGGAGATGGAGCGACTTGCTAAGGTGAGAGCGGAGGTAGAGCAGATGAGAGCAAATGGAGCAAATGGCTCAACTTAGGCAGGAAATAGAACAGTTAAAGGGGATGCTTAACAGTTCAGAGCATCCACGATCACCACGACATTAGCTTATCATTGTCATTTGTTTTCAATTAAAAAACTTAAGATTTGTTCATTGTTAAGTATTTATTATTAAATTAAATACTTTTTAAGTTGTATTATTAATTAATGTTCTCTTTAATCAAATTATATTGGTAAATTAATATATTATGAACAAAGAATATTACGTAATATAAATCACTTATATATACAAAATAATATAACATTGTTATGCATTTATAACAAAAACATAACATTGAAATTTAAAAAAATTTAAAATCAGTTTTACCGACGGACGAATATTTCATCGGAAATGTTTAAGAGAGTTACTGACGGCATACATCGCCGTCGGTAAATTGATTGATGATTTTAGATAATTACCTTCGGATTACCGACAAAAAATTATTCGTTGCTACATTTCACCAACGGAAATTCACTTCACATATTTCGTCGTTAAATTATTTCCGACAATCAAGTACCGTCGTTAATACCGTTGCTAAAATACCGACGGAATATTACGGTCGGTAATTTTAGCTACGACACGTTTACCGACCGATTTCTTGCCCACCAAATTCCGTTGGTGATATTAGTTACTGACAGAAATTCCCAATTTACAGACGGAAGTTTCCTTCGGTAATTAAGTTTTTTCTTGTAGTGTATCTTTTCATTTCACAAATTTGAACCTCGTAAATAGACAGATACTCTATACTAATAACTATCGTAGCCAAGCCAAATAATTTCAATTTTGATTTGAGTACTTAGTTGAAATTGGTTTTTGGTTTCTTTTGAAAAAGAAAATGAAACGATGATGTTTAAAAGGACATATATGCAACAATATCATATGAATTGCATCTCCACAATGGAAAGTTGCAGTGGTTTGGGCCATAAAATAGAAGTTAGCTACCTAGCAAGCTGTGATCTTTGATCTGAACACGCAGGTGCGATGGTTTCAGGCTAAACTCTAAAGGGTAAAACTACATATATCTAGAATGCCGTTTCGAGGAATTTAATTAAATGAAACCCTGATTTGGATGATGGCCTTATAAGTATGTTTCAAATCACTATCAAACACCCAAAAAAAATCACATTCTTGGTGGTGGGGAGAGATAAGGGAAAGAGACAATTGGGTTCTGAGTATAATCCAAGATACATATTATTATCATTACTTCACATACGATTCAACTGGCCGTTCAATGGATTTGAACGTAGTACTATTGGTGACGCCAGTTCAATTTTCCTGTTTTATGAGTGGTTTGAACTGAGAACAAATTAGCTAATCTTTTGTCCAGTAATACAAGAATGGCAACTGATTCGATCGGAAAAACCAGAAATAATTAAAATCAACTTGTCTTGTCTAATATGTAAAAGCAACCTTATGATGCATATCATCTCACGTATTCTGAATTAAGGAAAAGCCAAACTTGACCACTAACCCCTCTTTGTTTGGCTTTGCTAAGCTCTAGTATTTTGAGTCACCAATCACCATAATTTGTCCTCATTCATGTGTACCTTTCCCAACTGAAAGAGAAGTTCGATTAATTTGAACAGTTCGATCCTTGATTCTAGCTTTTCGCTCTAGATATTGATAATGTTATGTTAACTTGGAGATTCAATCATCTGAATAGGACTTTTGTGTTCTTTTAAAGTTTAAACTATGAATGTTATACATACACCTACCCTAGCGGCAAGGTACTATTTACTTACAATGGATAGAAATTGTGCATGTAATCTTCTCTTAAACTGCATTCAAAAGACTGACAGATGACTTCTTGTTGTGTGCTTCATCAGTCTTCCACTTTTAGTATCCTGAAATAATTAAAAAAGGTGGATGATGTACATCTGTTAATCCTGAGTTTTTAGGTTTGGGCTCTAAAAATATATTAATTTAAGGGATCAACCTGAAGGCTGATACTTACTTTCCACAAAGTCGAAACTAGACGCACTAACATGTAAGGCTAATATGCTCGTTCACGTTGCTGAACCAAGTCATGCCTTTCACCGAAACAAAATTTCTGTCCTCTCCCTGAAGTTTACGTTCTTAGATATGAAGGAAAAAAGCAAACAAAATAAGAAAATAAAAACAAATGATGAATGTCTGGTTGCCTACAAGTCACAAGTATAGATATATTCCATTCACTTGCACCAGTTTTTGAGTTTTAGGCATGAACTACTTTCCTTTTATGTTAATTCTAATCCTTAATCAACGCATCATTTTCCTTTTCCAATTTTTCTCTTTCATCTTGGTAGATACCCAATCTGGGAAGCTTTAGAGGCATGAACTCTAGTGAATCAAGATAAGCAGTTTGACTTTTATAAAGGATTTGTTTGATATGTCTACACACACACACACGCAAATATGTGTGTGTATATATATATATATATATGCACATTTTTTCAAAAATCTTTTATTCCTTTAGTCTATGACCTTAAACTCCCCTAATATTCCTCTTTAATTATGAATGAGGTTATGGCTGGAGCCTTCCATCCTAAAATGGAAAAAAAAGAAACAATATGAATTTTACAAATGGGATGTAAATGATAAATTGCACGTTCATTGATTACCTTGCTTTAGTTAAACATGAACTTGAATATATTAAGTAAAAATTTCGTTTGAATTGAAATCCCATTGTGTGGTCCATTCATATCATAACATTTGAATAAATTGAAAATGAGAACCCTTGTTATATAGTTACTGAAAATGATTTTGATTTAGTTCATATCTATTAAAAATAAAAGACACTCTAATGAGAATTTAGTAGATAAAAAAAGATTGTAATTAATTTTATAATGAGTGAATGATATTATAATCTTCTCATACAATTAGTTAAGAAATTACTAAAATTATAATAGAATAAGTGCCTAACTTTTTTAATAATGACCAAGTGAAAGGAAATATTTTTTTCAATTTTTGCAGTAGCTATTGCATTTGTAAAGAATTATTTCATTAGTTATTATTTTTCAAATATTTAACAGGAAATTAATCTATATTAATCAATCAAATTTATTGAATAAATAGTATTGATGATATAAAATAAGATATTGTGTAAAATTGAAGTTTTTTTACTCTATTTTTATTTACTTAAAATTAAATAGAAAAATTATGATAAATTATTAATTTAATTAGTGGCCGAATAGTTGTCACTTATTTTTTATTTTTATTGCTTTATTAAAAATTTTATATTATATTTAATTTGGATATTGAAGCGTGATCCAAGCATAGGTCTAGCTATCCCAGATGTTTGGATTCATGCAGGTAGTATCTGTATGACATGTGTCGTAGCGTGTAAGATGGGGATTGCGGCTTTAGGCTTTAAGAACAACGTGCGGTGAAACCCAATCTGTTGATCCTCTGGCTTCAAAGCAGATGATGAAGATTTTAATAGATCTCTTTTGATAATTATGGCAATACTTGTACTGGCATCGCCAACATAAGTTTGACCATCGAAGCTTTTATTGCAATTACAGGCTATCTACCGTAAATGTATCTAGCTTACATGTGTTATATAAGCAATGAATAAAGGCAAAACCCAATGTCACCAAGTCATGCAAGTAACTAATCAATCACCTTGTGGATGACCTCTCATAATCATGTCACAAATCACCACTCAAATTCTGCTTAAAGAGTTGTCTAAAGTTAGATATCACAAGTCATTTAGGCCGGTAATAAAGTTTGATGCAGATCTTGATCCATACTGGAGAGCCATTCCCGTGGTTTTTTAGGTTTCCATCTAAGAAACGCAATTCCAAATGGGATTTGTAAGATAATCATGATTGTTGAAACAAAAATGGTATTGAAGACATTAAGGGTTAATATGCATATATGCTAATATGCATGCATCTTGTAAGGTCAGGGTTTGAGGTAACTGGTTTGGTTTGGATAGCTAACGCATGGAACTTTAGTTGCAGAAAGTTGCCAAACTGAGGACAACGTTTCATGTATGGATAACAGTGCCTGCTAACAGATTAGCTAGGCTCCAATGACATGTTTAAGGCTCATCAGTCATGCAAATTTCACTTGCTTAAATCTGTTGAATTATGAAGGAGGAGATTAAGGCCTCTTTTATGGCGCAATCCCCGTGGCCTGTCTTTAGACTTTGTTAAGAGTTCCAATAGAAAAGGAAGCCATCCAAAAACAGAAAGCAGGGAATAAATACAGGATATACTTAGATTATTCAATCCTGAAGAAAATGGTTTTTTGTATCCGTACTCGAGTGATCAGCAAGACAGTTGAGTCCATAGAAGCTGAATGGAGTCATGGGTATAACAAGTAGTGAAGTTCAGTTTAGTGGATATTAATGAGAAATAAATAAGCAGCTTCAGAGTTGTACAATTCGTACTTTATTTACCAGCTGAGACATTAATTTGTGTTAAAGCTTGATCCTTCCAAATTATAAGTAATATGTATATGCATGTAATTTCATCAAATTACTCTGTACTTGAAAACCCTGCTCCCGAACTGTATCGATTATTACCGAGTCCTTTAGACATACCCTATAATTGTTTTCGCTTTGTAACGGTAGACTGGAGGAGCAGAACTGGTTTTGTGGACATTTGAGGAGCTTTTTTTCTTTATTAAGGGTTTGACATGTCATATTTATCGCAGGAAAGAAGATCGATCACAATGTAAACATCACATACACATACTTATTTGAAATAGATAAAGTAGAAGTTTGGTTCAGCACGAGACCTAGAAATTGACTGATACCATAATTTGGTAATATATCATCTCTCAACCCAATTCATCTGGCACTTACGCAAGTCACATGCTGAGCAACAAAAATAACCACCCCATGTTCCAAATGCCTCTACCCTTAACTTTCCTCTATTAATAAACACGTATTTCACTTAAATATTTAAAGGCATTAAACGACAATATTTCTTTCTTTTTTTTGTCTTTACCAGATAGGAAGATAGAAAACAATTTTGTTAAGTTAAACTTATTTAGTTTGGATGTGAATGACTTAAAAGTAATCTCATAATTAGAACCCTCCTAAAATACCTTGTGAAAAATCAAAAAAATTTACTTAACAAATTGGACGATGAGATAATAAAATCTTATCGGATAATACATGTCTTGTTTATAACCCGAATTGTTGTTAATTGCACTCTTTTCGTACATATCAAACATTACTACATCTGCGAGTATTTTAAATAGTGTAAGAATTATTGATTGGTTACATATTAATGGCTGACATGATTATGAAATTATATTTTCGTTAATAATTGTTACAATTTAATTAACAATCTTATAAATATAAAGAGATCTTCCATTTATTTGGAAAATATAAATAAGGCTCTTTTGTGAACTTGTGACGTGTACTAATTCTTTTAGTTTTCTTTATAGCTCCATTTTAGAGATAGTAGCGCATAACCAATGAAAATTATATTTAGTAATAAAAGACTTGGAATGGAATCAATATTGATAAGAAAACTATATATTGTTCCAAATATTACTTAGGAATCAAAATCAACATTATATTAAATTTAGCATCCATAATTAATTAATTAATTACAAATATATTCAACAAAATCTATTATTGATTAGGATTAAAATTTTACTTTGAATTTCATATAAATTAAGAAAGGCGATGCCTTAAACTTATCGTACTAGTTATGCCTTAAACTTATTATATCTAGTTACTATTTAATTATAAATTTCTGTATTTGTTTATAAATAAATACAATATATTACTTAATAGATAGCATTTAAGTAATAAATTATATATATTTGAAACTTTTAAAATCTCATTCCCTATTAATAAAAAATAGAAACCACATACATTTCAAAGCATTTATGTATATTTGAGAAATATGAATTATATGTATAGATATTACAGAATTTTTCTTAATTATGAATATATTGTAAACAATTTAATAAGAGATGACTAAATATGGTATATACTTGTATATTTATTTATATTAAATTTATACTAAATCCATCTATTAATCAGTTTTACCATTATTATTTTTTCAATCAACCAATGTTGAGCAAATCTGAGCCTCTTCTATTTCGTGATTTCTTAGTATCATTTAAAAGAACAATATAGAACTTAACCTTTTAAGGTACCACAAATAAGTTCTCTGATTCAGGTGTTGGCTATCATTCCAAATTTTACTCCACCCTATCATTGGCGACCATTCACATATAATGTTGATTTATATCTAAAGTTCTGTAGAACAAAAGGTTGAGGAAAACTTAAGAAGTAAGAAAAGTCTATGTCCAAGGTACATCCCTCCTCGCTCTTTTGCAATGGTCAATTATGCTTCTGTGCATCCTTAGAGTTATGCTTACTCCTACCTATCAATCTTAAAAACTATATTTTATAAAGAAGTAATTTTTGTGACTTAATTCAATGACCTCAAATCTCGCTCTCTCTTAACTTAAAAAGCACGGAAACGGAAACGGACACGTGACACGTGTTAAATTTTTAATATGGATAGAGTGTAAAGCCCATTAACAAGAATTGAGCTTGGGTCAACTATTGTTCAAATAAATAGAACTAGTTGTTTGGATAGTTGACCCTTACCACTTATAAACCCTTTAACATATTCATGTATAGACAATATGGGACACTCTAACACTCCCCCTCAAGTGCAACTGGGGCTGAACATCCAGTTGTCACTTGAAATATAAGCAGTGGAAACCGAATCGGCCCGCTAGGAATGAACATCCAGACGGACAACCGAAAAATTAATCCGGACCAAACCTGCTAAGATATCATGTTAAATTTTTAATATGGATAGAGTGTAAAATCCATTAACAAGAATTGGGCTTGGGTCCACGTTTGTCCAAATAACTAGAACTAGTTGTTTGGATAGTTGACCCTTACCACTTATAAACCCTTTAACATATTCATGTATAGGCAATATGAGACACTCTAACAACACGACACGGATACGGATACGGAGACACACCAACTTCTAAAATTTGGTGGACACGAACACGACATATATATATATATTATAAAATTTAGAATTAAGAAAAAATTCAGAATCTATAATATGATAAATATTGATTATGTGTTTCAAAACTTTCAATATCTTGATAGTTTATACATATTTTGTACTTTATAAGCCCTCTTAAAAAATATGGAGCATATATATGCTCTTTTTGTGGGTGTTCATGTCAGACACGTGTCCGACACAGACACGTGCTCGTCTGACACGGATACGTGTCCGCATGACATGCGGACACGGCTCCATTTTACCGTATCCGTGCTTCTTAGCTCTTAACTATCACTCTTATGCAAGCCTAACTACTTTTAATTGTAACTCTTACGCTGTTGCCAATATTTTTTAAGAATCAGTTTAAGGATATTAGTGGCAAGATTTCGCCTCGCACTAATTTGCACGTTTTTTTATATTATTTTTCTTAATAATATGTAGCCAATGTTAAATTTGCTCTATTCATACTCCTCATTTACAATATACTTATTTAGTCCAAAATGTCCCTTCAGTTAACCAACATTTTTTTGAGTTAGTACTTCTCTTTCTTTCTGTTTCTACAACCAACAAAATTCTTAGGGTAGTGCAGAACATTTCACGGTCGTGTGTTACTTTTCTCATCTTCCACTCATATTACAATATCCTCCTACTTTTTCTATATTAATCTTTGGCATTTTCAATTATGAAACATTTCTTAAATCAAATTACAAACTCTTATCTCTACGAATAAACTTGATTTTGCTTATTTATCTGATTCTAGTTTTATTTCTTGTGATTTTGAATTATTTTTTCAATCTTTGACATTTTCATCTATGAAATATTTATAAAAACAAATTAAGAACTCTTACCTGTAATGGTAAACTTGATTTTACATCTTATATAATTTCAATTATCTGTCTTATCCATCATAAAATAATCTTATTGAATTTCATACTGATATAAACTAAATTGTACTAGGTTTATATATTGGCCTGATCTCAATTTTACATGTATGTAAAAACAATTACTCAAAAATTAGGAGTATTCTAAGAGTGTTAAGTTATGCAAAATTTCTAATTAAGCTTAGTAATAGTGATTAAGAAAATTTATTTTAAGATGTCTCCTTTCTGTAGATAATACTTTAAAAATATAATTACAATCTATAATTATATTTAGTAGAGTTAGATAAAACTTCTACTAAGTAGTTTAGTTAATTTTTAATTGGGACTCTATTTCTCATGAAAACGAATCGTGTCTTGAAATGAATTTTATCATTTCGAATAATTAGATCTCTTATACTAACCCAAAACTCATAGACCTGAAGAAGGACGATGAGTTGTCTGAATAAATAAGACTCACTTGTACACTTATTAAGACCTATCTAGTACACTCATTAAGACCCACCATATACACTTGTTAAGATATATCATGTAAATTAAAAAAAAGACCTTGGACAATTTTTCGATAATTTGTTATAAACTCTTGATCTTATATAAAAGCTTTCTATTAAGGTAATTATCTTATATCCAATGTTGAAAAATTCAACTAATTTGACCAATTTAATCGCAAAAACTTGAATCGTCTAATTTTTTAGTTAGATTTTTAACTTTTTGTTTTAATTTACTTTAATAAATTTTGTTGCTAAAAACTGATCCATATATTATTTAATCAGTTAATTTTTGTAAATTAATAAATTCTTATAAATTAAAATAAATAAATAAATTTTTATTTAATAATCTTTTTTAATTAAACTTTAAATTCTTCAATAAATAAGGACAATATCTTTCGATCATATTTCAATTTTTTATTTTGTTTACAATATAATTCCAGAACCTTTTAAATTTTAAGCTTCTTATCTTATCGGTTTAACTTTCGTTTTTAAAACAAACTTATATCATTAAAGTTTTTAGATATAATAATATTTTTTAGTATACTAGATTTAGTTGCAGTTTATTCTAAATAAGATAGCATTATCCGAAAATCTTAAGTTTTTGCACCCCTAAATAAAATGAAAGACTGAATATAAATATTACTGTACATTTTAGATACCGTCAATAGCTTTCTCTTCTTAATCTTACATTTATATACCACTTTTTGGATACCAACAATAACTTACTCTTCGTAATCTTACGTATCAGATTTTCTTACAGTTTAGGGACCAACAATATTAGCTTTCCTCGAAAAAGAAAACACGCATGATATACGTAGGTTGGGGGGAGCAACTCACTAGTGACATAAATATTATTTTGGTGTTCTCAATTTTGTCTATTGATTTTGTTTTGCCTCCATCAATAATAATATGTAATTCTTTCGTATAAAATGTTGATTGTATAGTTTGCTCCAAACCCTGTTAATATGTTCGTTTAATTTAAGTTTGTTAAGTTAATGTGTAGAGTTCATTACATTGCCGTTCAGAGTGTTATTCACTATTGTATATGCTTAATTTGTTTATGTTTATTCGTTGAAGTCCACATTTACACTATTTGCACCTAACGTGATTATATGAAATGGGAATGATTGTTTGACTAATGCAGTCATTCATGCATAAATAATTTGAGGGTGACGATCATTCTCATAATCATAATAGGAACACAAGAAAAAATTTGATAGGGTGGGCGCAGATCTTGCATGGGACCAATGCCAGAATGCAAGAGAATGTTATGGATTATTATTTCCAGGGAAATGACAAGATCGCAACATTATTTATTCTTGATTTATACTGATATGGACAATAGGATCGACAGAGATATGGTGGCTATAACACAAAATTTGGGCCACTCTTGCAACTTCATTGCCAGCAAACGGCATTGGATTCTGGGAAAGAAATCGTCGTGACATGTAATCCATAGATATATCTTTATGTATGATCAACAAGTCAACACGGACAATTCAAATTATTAGGTGATATTATCGCCTCTGGTTCGGTTCTTCAATCCTATTAACTATCTTTTGCTTGTCAATGTAAGAAAAAAGAATTTGAGATGTTATTTAAGGATATATTTGTTTTTTTATTTTTAAATTAAATAAAGATCATGTTTGTTTAAATTCCTAGTTTATGTTTTTTTTTTCAATTTTCATAACTTAAGAAAACTATTAAAAAATTATTTTTTATTTTTTATTTTCGTTTCTTGTCATATATTTAGTCTAGTATTAATTAAATATTTAATAATAATTATTAATAATAATTATGATTAATATAATTTAATTTTTTAATTACTTTAAATTTATTTTTTGAAAATAAATTATTTTTAATTTAGTTATTTAATAAATAAACTTTAAGTTTAGAATTTCTCAAAATGCATGAAACTTAAATAAAAATTATTTTAATAATTAAAAGATACTAAAAATAAATATCAATTCATAAATATTTTACTTATTAAATTATTTATTCTAGTAAAACATAGTAAATATTTTCCTAGTAGTTAATAAATGTTACATAAGAGATCAAAATAAAATTATTTATTTAATTAATTATAAAATTAATTTATCTTTAAGTTGTATCTAATATTTAATAATTATTAGGAATAAAAATACAACTACATAAACTTTTTTTTAACTCTATAGGCGGGCCAAGCGAACACATTTCTCTGAGGATTCAATTGGCGCACCACCCTATAGACAGACCAAGCGGGCACACCACATCATCGAGGGCCCAACTAATTCTCCACCTACGGGTAAAACCCTGGCTACCCCAGGCTCTTATAAGAGTGGCTAGCATAGAATCGAACCTGGGACCTAACCAAAGCCAAGCTTCGCTCTCAACTATCTAGCCACACTCCTTGAGGGCTTTTTTTTATTCGAGAAAATCCTATAGGCGGGCCAAGCGGGTACACCCCTCCGAGAGTCCAACTGGCACACCACCCCATGGGCGGACCAAGTAGGCACACCTCGTCATCGAAGACTCAACTAGTTCTCCACCTATAAGTAAAACCTCAACTGCCCCTCATAACTACATAAACATTAACAACTAAACATGTTTTTGTTTTTTAAAAATTAAAATCCAAAAACCAAAACCAAAACTAAAACCAAAGCTACAACAAAAAAGAAGCTAATCCAAATGGCCCTTAAACTAATCATTCAACTTAAGCATTTCAAAAAATTGCAAGGAAATTTAAAGTGATCTTTTAGTAAGAAATAAAGGTTTGTTTACACTTTCCTCGACAATACTTTATTTCAATATACCAATAAAAAAAACTTTCATTCAATATACTTTCATGTGTATCTAATTATGTTTTATCTTATAATTTTTTTCGATACAAGATATTTAGCAATACTATCAATTGTAAGAGTTGTGAGAAAATTTAGTCCATAGAGGTCATAAACTTCAATTTTATTTAATTCTAAATTTATTAATTAATTTAAAAAATATTTCAAATTTCAAATATATAAAGGACGAAACACATTTACAATAGAAATTTTTATGGATAATAATTTTTAATGCTAAACTGCTTTGTTATATATTTCACAATTGATTCTTAAAATATCAACAAATTTTATTTGAGTATGCAATGTTAAGTAAATCCAAATTAGTTCTAAATGTTGCACTCCGTTAAGTATTATTGACAAAATGTATATGTTTGTTGGTCATAAATCATATACATGTCATGTGGCCATTTTATTCTATTTGGCTCTGAGTCAACTATGTATATATGGCTCGTAAGTAAAATAATCGTGTCGCTTCTCTCTATAAATTGGTTCCATCTTTAATTAAGGGAAAGCACTCCCAATTTTTATGATTAGTTTTTGAAATAACCTAATCAAATCATTTTGTGTGCGTTGATTCTTCATCCGAGATGAAAGGTGGTCTATAAATCAGGAATAATTAGAAAAGGAATTATTGCGAAAGTCTGAGCAAGAAGTCTACTTTAGTTTTACTGTGATATGAAAGGAAATCCTTAGAAAATGACTAACCCGGGAAAGAGATTTACTCGATATATGCAATGAGGAAGAAACTTTTTTTTCCTCTTTTATAAATATTCATTATGTGCTCTATTATTTTGTAAATAATACCAATCTACTGTCTTCTTTAGAAACTTTTATGAAAAATATGTTTGTTATTTGTTTGTATGTGGCATATCGTTGAATAAATTGAAATATAATCAGTCTTGTTTGAAAAATACTTTATCAAAAAAACTTAATTTTTAGTTAAAAGTATGGAGAATTTGAGTATCACTCTATTGAATAAAAAATTAACCAAGTTTTATTTAAAGGTATGTAGGTAGATGGATGTGATTTTTTTTCTAATAAGTGAATCCTCCAACTTATGATTATGCTTCAACAAATATTTTCCATATAATAAGGAAACAATTAAAATGGAGGTAATAAAGAAGAAGAGGGTTGTTGAATATAATGTGAAACTTGTCATATTTGTTTTTAACTTTTGCCTACCATTGTGTCTGTAATTACTCTTATTCTAAAACTAAAGTTGGTCTATATATAAATCGTTTCAATGAATTAGAGAGATGTACTTATAATAAAATTATTAAAAGTGGAACACATATATATTGATAGAAACTTTGATATATTTATTTCATTATTTTGGTGCAAACTGTCTTTTTATATGTATTTGGACAATCTGATTAGTAAATGTATTGAAAAATCAAATTAAATTTCACAAGAACCAAACAAAAATACCATTAAATGTTTATATGATATGATTAGAGTTCATAATAAGTCATTGATGATAGGCAATAACCAAAAAATAACTAAATTGAGAAATATGATTGATTTATATATTCAAATATTAACTGAGTACAAATCTAAAATGAGAAAGGTATTGATGACTTGAATACAAGTATCAGCTAACTTTCATGTAAGAGTTCAGTTAAAAAAACGATACATATAGTATAATCGGTGTTACATGGCTGGACACATCTGATGATTATTGACAGTAAGAGAGAGACAGTTCTAAAAGATCCATATGAATAGACAAAGGTCTAAGAAGAAAGAGCACTTAAAAACTCACAAGCATTGCATGCAATTTTCAATGTCGTTGATGAAGGAAACTTCTCAATGTTATTAGCCTGTGAATCGGCTAAAGAATCATGGGATACTTTGCGGGCTATTCATAAAGGGTTCAAATGTTATAGCGTCAAAACTACATATGTTAGCTTTGAGGTTTAAAGAACTAAAGATGGATGAAAATGAGACTATTGGAGACTTTCATGAAAGATTGCGAGATATAGCGAATTAGGCACATCAACTCGAGGAGAAATATTTCAATATGAAATTAATCAATAAGACGTTAAGATCATACCTCCGAAATTTAATCCGAAAATTGCAACAATAAAAGAGGCCCATCATTAAAGAAGGAAATTGGAATTCTTACAAATTTCGAAATGAATCTTTTAAGGGGTAAACAAGAAATAAGCAAATGATTGGCACTATAGGTTGAAACTAGAAAAGGTATGAATGATGTAGAAGATGAATCTAATGAGAATGAGGATATGAAGCTATTAACACGAGAATTCAGTAAGTGATTGAAGAGGGTAAAAAAGGATAGACCCGAGTTTAGGCAAAACGGCGGGAGCTCATCGAACAACAACTTCAATCAACAAGTCAAAACTCAAAAGGAGAAATAAAGGTAAAGAGAATTCAATGTCATGAGTATAAAGGCTTCGAACATGTTCAAGCAAAGTGTGCTAACATCTTGAAGAAAAGAAAAGGAAAATCCTATACGAGTGAGTGATAACGGATCTGGAAGTGAATATAGAAGTGAAGAAGAAGTTGTGAATAGTGCTGCGTTAGTTATTTTGTATAACAAAAGTTCAGTTACTTGCTTAACAGCAACTGAGAATGAAATAACTGAAGATGAAAAAGAAAATAAATTGGAACATTTCAAGATAAACGCAGACCAATCAGCTCAAGGCTCGATATCAAATTATGACAATGATGAAAGTAGTTCAAGTGATAAAAAGGAGAATATTTACGAGGCTTACGAATTAATGTACAAAAAATGGGTGAAAATATGTAGGAAGAATGAAAGGTTGAAGGAAGAAAACTTCTTTATGAAGAACACTATTCAAAATTTGGAGAAGAAATTGATGTCAACTTTAGATGAGCTTGATGAAGCTAGATTGAAACTAGTAAGTACCGAAAAGGGATTGAGAATGTTGAATGGAGGTACAGAAAAGTTAGAAAAGTTAATGAAAAATGGTAAGGTTAAAGAGGATCTTCAAGGTATTGGCTACAAAGGTGACTGTTCCAAGGTGAATGATGAGAAAGATGACATATCTAGATCTGTCCAAGAAGAAACTTCAAGAAAGAATCAAAGGTTTGTACCTACATGTCATTTTTGTAGAGTTATCGGGCACATAAAGCCGAGATGCTACAAGATGTTACAAATGATGTTTTAAAGAGGTCAAAACCGAAAATCTAAGCATTCTCTATTAAATTTCCAACAGCAGCCCATAGTACCGAAGCACACTTAGATTAGAAATGGTCAATTATAGGCACAAAGACATTGTGAAGGAAAAACAAGAAATTGTCTGGATTCACAGTTAGTTACTGCTTGTGAAGAAACTGTTCAGATAAAGGATAAATCAGTTACTTCAGAAGAAGAAGCTGATGACAAAGATAATATGACAAGGAATAAGCTAGGTTTGAATTTTTTCGAGGGGCACAGGGACTGTGTACTTTACATTTTTGAAATATTTGTTTGTGTCATTTTAAAATATGTTGTCATTGTCATCCCATCATTTTAGTAGTTTGCATTGTGACTTTTATTTGATTCCACCGAAGACTCTTCAGTTCTCTCATCAGTGTGGGTCGCTCTCTCGGGTATCTTTCTCTTTCATTACGTTGGCAACACTCATCTTTATTTGCTTAGGTTTATGAATTTGATCAGTCTTATGAAGATGAAATTGAAGTGAATAATGATATGTTGGCACGTGTATTGACTAGTGGTAAATTGTCATATTGGCGTGCTTATAATTCTTCCATTGAACCTACTACTGATTTTTATATTTCTTTATTCTCTGTGATTGATTGTGTTAAAGGGATTATTAGTTTTGACAATGTTTTGTCCCAAGGGAGAGACATCATATTGTTTATGATGAATGTTCCATTCAAGGGGAGATTTCAAAGTATATGTGTGACTATTCGTCGTGCTTTTTGGCATCTTTTTGTCCCAAGGAGAGAATAGATTTGTGCATTTGATGGTTATATGTCCAATTATCTCCTTTGAGGGGAGTTTTGACTACGTGACAAACAATGCCAAAAATGGAGAAATTGTTAAGATATATAGTATATATCTTTTTATTTAGTTTTGAATCTTATTTATTAATTGGACATATAAGATATTAATTGGATAATGACTTGTATTCAAAAAGTTATTGGTTATGTTGATAATCTTCTAGTTATAATAGAGTCCTATCTTTAATTAATGTGTATCTTGACAAGAAGTATGATGGATTATGTGGGTTGATTTAAGGTGTATGGGTTGATAACGTTGAGATAGTGGGAGATTGGACATGTGCGACTCTATATGTGCATGACTCCTCCTCTGGACTTGGTGTATGTGCAGCCTTGATGTATGTTGGTCACAAGTGCTTGAGTAAATCATGTTATATTGGAGTGCAGAACATTCAAGGGTAGTGGTAGATTGGCTATGCTTGATTTCTTGGCTATATCATTCTTCATTGGTTGTGCGTGATTTCTTTGTTGAATTATTTTTGGTTGGATGTGTGCAACTTCTTAGCTGAATCGTGTTTGGTTGGCTGCATATAGTGTGCTTGTACAACTCCATCTTGGGCAATAACGATTATTAATTGATTTCCTTATAGGCCGCGTATATTTTGGTTGGTGAATGTGTTATCGGTGCAGCTTTGGCTTTGTGTTGGAGTTTATGTGAATCATCTTGGTATCTTCTTTAATTCTCCAAAGTAGATTGGAACTTCGGAGTTGAATTTATTGAGATGTCGTTCCTTCCTATCTCAAGTGTATTTAGGGGGTGCTTGGTTAAAGAGTATGAGAATAAATCAATGGGAATGGAATGAATGATGATGGTTGGTTGATTATTATGATTGATTGAATAGTTTTTTCATACCCAAGTTTTAGGTAATGGTCCATACCCTCCATATATGGGAGGAATGGATTTGATTCCTATCAACACTAATTTTTTAATTTTTAATTAAATATTTTTAATTAAATATAATTAAAATGTAATTAATTAAAATATAAAATA
>JANVCL010000214.1:41599775-41610527 GCA_026546855.1 Erythroxylum incrassatum | reverse complement strand
TATTTCTTAATATTTTTAACAAACCAACCACCATCAATGGTAATAGTAATCATTCTTTCATCTTAACCAACCATTATAATTATAATGATTATATTCATTCTCATTCCTTACTATATTTATTATCATTCCTATTCTCATTACCCTTTGTGAACCAAGCGCCCCCTTAGTTTTCGTTCTTTATTATTCTAATAACTTGAGTTATTCGTTTATTATTTTTTCGTTAAAAGATTGATTGAGAAAATCCTCTGTTGAGGTTAGTATGAGGTAGTCATACTATTAGGTGTGAAATTTTTTCACAGGAAGTGAGGTTAAAGGATAATATCAAGTTGAGTGGTGTCGGCTCAGTAAAGCCTTATGTAAATCTATTGTGCTTCGGTGAAATCATTAAACTAGATAAGGGCTCCGTAGACGTAGACAAAGTGTGCCGAACTACGTTACCAAATTTTGGCATTGATCTATTTAATTCTGTTTTCGTTTGGTACAAAAAAATAACAGTTGCCGATATAGTTACTTTATATCTAGTAACCGACAGATACAATTACAAGTAACTGCAACAAAACTTTACAAATAACTGCGGTTAAGTCGAAGAGTTTATGAAACTACTACTCTCTCCAGTTTTTCATATAAGATCTCCTTGCTCTCAGTTCCTTATTGATTTTCTTGTAACCCAAAACTATATCTAATACATAAATTAGAATTGTACGATTGGTTAAAACTACAGCAGACTGTAGTTTCCTACTCCTATATCTCATTAGACTAAAACAGACACTCCATATTTGTGGCTCATGGATTTTTTGGTAATGGATAGAGGGAAACTACACAGGACTGCAAAAAGATATTGCTACATTAAGTTTCCCATGAACAGGGATAGAGGGAAACTACACAGGACTGCAAAAAGATATTGCTACATTAAGTTTCCCATGAACATATAACAAGTCTTAAGAAGTCCGAATGCCCAACAAATTCGATTCTTTGCATTGATTATGGTGTTAATTGGGATTAATATACAGTTATGCGTTACCAAGAGGCCTAAGTGGATGTGCAAGTTCTCAACATATGGTGGTTGTGAAATGTGATCATGCATCAAACGGGTTTGGTGTGCTGGCTATACCAACATGCCAGTGCAGAGTTAAAGCCAAAGCACGCCACCTTCAACCCCATTTTTAGGAAATTTGATAAATTACTTTATTAATCATCTAAGAGAAAAAAATTATAATTCAAGAAAAGGAGAGTGGCGGTTAGTGTGTGAGGATGGAGATGGCGATGAGGTGATGGGGGTGGTTTTTCTCCTGACGATAAGATATTGACTGCTTCGATCCCAAATGAGATCAAATTGATGGGTCCCAATTGGTCGCTCATCTGGCCAGCACCCGACCCTACTTCTTACCCCACCATAAAAAACAACAACCTTTTTTCTATTTTATTGTATTAAAATATTGAATATTTCCGTTGAAGTCAAATTCAATGCTTCTTTCTTCTTCTTTTTATAATGATAATAATTAATTATAGAACTCTGTCGAAACAATTAAAAATTGGAATTAATTTGATTTTTCTCGTAATAATAAAGATAAAATTATTGGATAATGTTTTTGAAAAATTTTAAGTAATGAATGAAATAAAATTTACATTTTTTGTATTAATTAGGCCTTATTTAATAAACAATTTATCATTTATTTTTTATTTTATTGAAATATTTTATCAGTTTGATATGATTAAACAATTGGTAGATATATTTAATAATTAACTGAATAAGTTGGCTTAATAAACTCAATATTGCTGAAACTTATATAGAAGATTGTTTTATTGTAAAGTTGAAAATTTAATATGAAAAAGTTAATTATATGGTAATATGCAGTGTTTTGAAATCCGAACCGATCATCGAGCTGGAGGTTTTACTGGTCACCGGTTTGATCGGTTCGACCAGTTCAACCACCAGTCGAACCGGTGTGACGTCATAATTATGCAATAATTATATTTAATTATATATAATATTACAAATATTAAAAAATACCAAAAATATATTTAAAAAATTGTTGAACCAGACCGATCCGACCGATTTTTATCGATTCAAACTAGTTCAATTCAAGACATATTTTTAGAGTTAACCAATCCGGTCTGAGTTTTAAAACTATGGTAATATGCATATACTTGAAACTAGTGTCAAACTCGTTGCTTTCTGAAATTGAGAGAAAATGGAAGAGTCACTGAAATAGAAGAAACAGATAAACCCCATAAACCCCTTTTGATGGTTTTCTTCACCTAGGATTTAGCCAGGAGCCACCTCTCTGTTTATCTACCTTTCTCTGTTGCAGGAACTCTGTTGATCCTCCAGCTCAAAAGTGTGCTCTTCGTTTCTTCCCTTTGTCCTTCTTTGGCTGTTGTCTCAGCTAGTCTTCTTTGCAGTTTTCTTTCGATTCCAATTAGTAGTTTTAGCTGTTTGATTACGTGGACATCATGATAACACACTCTACTGAGAATTTATTCACTTTTTATGTATTCCTTCTTCCCTCCTTTCCCCACTGTTGAGGGCACAGAAGTGGCTTTGGTGTTTTGATTGATAAAAAGCGGCCTATACAATGCCGGAGATAAAAACAACTTATTTTACTCGGCCATGTACCAGACTTATGAGTTTCGCTTAATGATATAATACTAATATTTTTATAATTGTTTTTAAAATTATACTCTTATATGTTATTTTATATATAAATAATTAATATTAAACAATTAATTTTATAAAATATCTTTAATAATTAGTTGATGTTATTGCTGAGATATAATCTTCGTTGTTATATAATTACTGATAAAATCGAGTAACAGCTAATATAATCATTGAATTTTAATGTTAATTTTCTTAAAAATTATAATAATTAATTATTTCGTCATTTAAAATGTTATTAAATAAAATTTCCCGCAAGATCTTAACAAAACTGTATTTATAACACACTAACTTTATGTAATACTAGAGAGAAATTCTGAGAAGAGAAAAGATAATTATAATTATTACTTTCAGTTTCTTACTTTGCGTTCAGACTATTATCAATTATTGAACATAGAAGCAGCCAATTAAGCTTAAGCGTCAGCGAGGTTGCTGTCAACATGCTGACTACATTCATCTGTACCCTTTTCCTTTGAGAAAATATCTACAGCGGAAAAAGAAATATGCAGAGAGACTATTTTCTGCGATTTATGATCATTTTGGAGCACAAAAGGAATGAAAATCACAATGCCCATTCATCTAGTCGCATCAACAGACTATATTAGAAGAGGTGGGGACTTGGGATTGGTGGGTTTGCATAACACAAGCATGACATCTGAAGCGTAATCATCCCTTTCCATCTTTTTGATACTTATGCTCGATGTGGTCCCCACACCCCATTCCGTGTCAACGTGTCAGCATTTCTTGTTCTCTCACACATGTCGACTCATCAATGGGTCCATCACCCTTTTCATCTCACCTAGCAAATCGAAATTACGCTTTAACCCTTTAACCTCATCATGTGCTCAAATGTGATTGGTCGTTCCCAACCTCGTAACGTCACTGAATCGCAGTCAATCCGATCCTCAATGCGCATTTAAAAGGAATGGTCATGCCACTTGCAAACAATATTAAAGCCAAAACTCTTTTACCGAGAAAAAAAAAGCCAAACTCTGACAGAACAGAATCTACTTATATGACATGTTCTTCTCACAGCCTGAGGTCGCATTTTCTCGTCAGTTTCACTGCTAACTAACGAAACCCAGAACCTTGGTTGCACCAATGGAAAGCACCGACTCTTCCGCCGGTTCACAGCAACAACCGAACCTCCCACCTGGGTTCCGTTTCCATCCAACCGATGAAGAGCTTGTGGTTCACTACCTCAAGAAAAAGGCAACCTCTGTCCCTCTCCCGGTAGCAATTATCGCTGAAGTTGATCTCTACAAGTTTGATCCATGGGAATTACCAGGTACGTATCTGTAAGGCGTGTATGGATTCTGGTTTAGTCGTCGTTGTTGTTTTTACAATAAATTGTGGATATAAGAGATGAGTTCTTGGTCTGAGAAGTGATGGGTTTTGTTTTGATTTTCAGCTAAGGCTACGTTTGGTGAGCAAGAGTGGTACTTTTTCAGTCCTCGTGACCGGAAGTACCCTAACGGAGCGAGGCCGAACAGGGCAGCGACTTCGGGATATTGGAAGGCTACCGGAACTGATAAGCCGGTGTTAACATCAGGTGGTACTCAGAAGGTTGGTGTTAAAAAGGCCCTTGTTTTCTACGGTGGAAAGCCACCCAGAGGGGTTAAAACCAATTGGATTATGCACGAGTATCGGTTGGCTGATAACAAAGTCAGTAACAAGCCACCAGGATGTGACCTGGGGAATAAGAAAAACTCCTTAAGGGTAGTGATCATTCACTTTTGTATGGCTTTTGATATTGGGTTTCTTTTGTCTTTTCATGGTATTTGAGGAGTCGTTGCTTAATATCTACTGGCGGTGGTTCTCACAGTTTGTTCTCTTTTTTTTCCTAGCTTGACGATTGGGTGCTTTGTCGAATATACAAAAAAAACAACTCGCACAGAACAATGGATCATGATAAAGATGATTCAATGGACGATATGCTTGGCTCAATTCCACCATCCTTATCGGTTTGTAGCCACCAGAGCACTAGACTACAGCTTGCGAAGGGCCCAACCTTCGGAGCATTGCTTGAAGGCGAGCAGAACTTTTTTGAAGGAATAATGAGCTCAGATGGAACCAACAACACTAACTCTGCGCCACAATTGGCCTCTTCACTTTCCAAACCAGAGCTCTCAATGCTTCCTCTCAAAAGGACACTCCCATCGCTTTATTGGCCCGACGACAACGACGCCGCCGGCGCTTCATCAGGCAAGAGATTTCAAGGGGAAAACGACGATGGAGGTGCTGTGAGGACTGGTGGGAATGGTTCCATAGCCTCTCTGCTTAGCCAATTGCCTCAAACGCCTGTATTGCACCAACAGCCAATGTTCGGATCTTTGGGAGATGGATTACTTAGGCCACCTTATCAACTTCCAGGAATGAATTGGTACTCGTAATTCTTCTCCAGGTGGTCGGTATATATATACTATATATACATAGGCATATGGTGCATACCTGCATATAACATATCCAGGCCTAAGTCGTGAATTTTCTAGGTAGATTATAAGATTGTAAGCAGCCAAGACTAATGGTTTAATACTGATATAGTGGTGAGTTAGTTAAGATTAATGGGGTGTTGAGATTTTTGTTTCATAGGAACAGATTAGACAGATCACTGGTTGGCCTCGGAGTAGCTCCTCTGACAGCGAAGATTCTTATACCAATTTCAAGTGAGACCATGGATACATCGAACATGTTTCCTCGTCGAAGTTATTTCATAGTCCAACAACCTATATAATTCGTTCTTCAAAGCAGAGATATCACACCAGGAAACAAAATAAAAAGGAAAGTGGAAGATAGAGAGAGAGAAAGAGTGAAATTGATGTAGAAAATTTTTAAAAAAAGTTGAAGAATATGGATATATTTTACTTTAAGATATACCTTTAACCTAGTATAGAAGTTTTTCCACCTAGGAATATATAAGCCTTGCTTAGTTATTTCAAGAAAAATAGCATTTATGATTTGGGTGCTGTATATGTGTGTTCATCTTACTGGACCATCGACACAAGCATATAGTATATGGATCGCATGCATCCAGTTAAATAACGCCGATCTTCCACTTCGGAGATGGCATACATTGTGGCTTATATTCTTTTGCATTCTATTTCAGTTTAATGAATTTCTTAATTATGTAATCGCTTCCTAGAAGTAAAAGGTTATAGATGTTTCTTTCTTCTATATTCAATTCTTGTCATGTATGATCTCCTTCACAATCTCTTAAGTTTACCAATCTTATATAAACAAATAAGCTGTAACAAAGAAGTGAAACTATGATGATTACTCACAAGTTTATGAAACGAGAAATAGAAATTAGATAAATAATCGTGATCAACTATATCTAATTTCTTCTAGGTTTTCACCAGTTGTGTATATTTTTTCTTTTCTTTCAAAAAAAGAAAAAGAAAAATTATATCTCCCATCTTGGATAAGTAAGTAATGATATATATCTTGTTCGAATGAATGTGTTTAATTTGTGGTTGATAATCCTAAGCAGCATCTACATTATCAGTTGAAGATGTAGCATTAGCCTTTAGGAACATTTTAATAATAAATAAGGGAAAGGAACAGAAACAAATTCAATAATATGCATGATTCTCCATTACTATTTGCGGCTTGATCTTGTTATAGTCGTCATCTCTAATCATCAAACAATTTTTGTTTCTCTTAATTTGTTTGTGGACAATTCTTTCTGCAATCATTAATCCACTCATTTAACAAGGTTTTAATGCGCAGTGATTTACAGAAGCAATAGCCAGCCTAATGTAAATTTAAGCTCCTACATGTTTATAGATACAACTAACTCATGTAAATATCTCCTTACACCTGTAATTAATTATAACCATCGGTTTTTTTTTTTGAATGCATAACCATCGTTGTTATAACTAGGCTTTTATATTTGGTTAAAATAAACTGAGCAAATTGATACCCCAGGCAATCGGACAATATTAAAAAAAGGTTTGTCGTATATGGATGATCCCAAAACAAATAAAAGTTTCTGAGAGAAAATGAAGGATACTGACATTTGTGCTTTCATTAGAATATTACAAAAGGATGTGACTTAGGGATTAAGGCTTTTAGGAGGATTAGAAAATAGAGAAACAAAAATAGAGAGGATGAGTGAGAGAAATTAGAAATTACAGTCTTTTTCAATTAATAACTGCAAGTTTTGGTTGGATACATCTCTTTCTTGAAAGATACTCATGAATAGTCCTATTATAGGGATTTCGTCAGCTTTCATGTATGGACAGTCGAATAAGTGCACATGAGAGCTCACGCACCCACACATAAAGGATTAAAAATTGGATAAAAGATCTGGACTCTAAAAACTGAAAGCATATCTGCCTTTCACTATTTCTCTTCTCTAAAAAACAAGCACTAATCTTTGAGATCAAATTTTGTATTCAATATTTTTACACAATATCCTCCGATAAGAATACAAAAGATATTTGAAGGGGTGGGTGTCATCTTCACTGATTTCGATGATAAGACATAGCTAAGTATATTCCATGACCTCTAGAGAGGTCACACTAATTGACAATAAGAGGCTACCTCACAAATGACTTTTGCTCTTTGCTCAGTATACGGGACCATCTCGCTGTCATAAAATGGAATCATCATCTTAAAACCACACAAAATTAAAACCCTCTCTTTAATTGCATTACCTTTCTAAGGAAAGCGTACAAACCAACTTTACGACATATTCTATATTACTGTTACTTAATTTTTGGTATACAAATTGAATTGTGTCATCAAGTGCGTGTTATATATATTTTATAATAAGTATATGTATATATATATTTATGTATGTACGTATCCCGAGTCCACTTGTGTATAGATGACGCTAAGCTTTGATAGAGCATATAAATCTTTGCAAGTGCTGATTCTCTTACAATAACACAAGAGGACTCGACATGCGTCATTACAACCGTAGATGTTCATTTACATAAACGTCAGTATCTTAATGGTATATTTATCTCCAGTGATAATCTTCATGGCTTGAGAAACATAGAAGTTCCAGAACTTGCGTATGCTTGTGAATGATAGGTAACAATAGAGAGGGATGAGGATCGCCTATATATAGGTGGGGTATTCTTGAATGAGCAGACATTATCAAGGTTTTTGGTGGAATAAAAGCTAATCCTTGTGAATGCTAAATGGACAGACATTAATGCAGTTCTATCCTTTCATCAATGAATTACCTCCCAAAAGAATGTGACATTTTGTTGATGAACCAACTGATATTCTTAACAATACTTGAATTTCTTTATAGCAGGAAATAGAGACTAATTAACATCTGAATTGGCTTCAATCAGTAAAGTTGACAAATGGGTTACGAGTTGTTATTGACATATATAAAAACAGCATGGCCCGGTGCCACAGTCCTGACTGACTCATTTGTGATAATCCAGCACACAGTTTTCCTGTAATTTTTATTTATAGGGCATTTGCTATGCATAGGGTTGCTTAGTACGAATCAAAGATTAAGCTAGGACCCACATTGCTAAATATATGTTCTCGGTGATTTATGATTTGGTTGTTGGATGCAATAAGTCGCTAAATCGGTTGGGCTTCAAAAATTGGATTCTTTGGTAATGTCCAGCCATGAAACTAACACTCGTTGAAACCCATACAGGATCTTTAGACCATATGTCTTCTAACATGATTCATCCATATGAGATCTCATATTTGGAAATCCGATACATAATGATTTTATATATCAATACTATTATATATGCATGTTGTAAAGTGAGTACTTAAACAATCATTCATTGATTTTGAAGCCAATTATTTACAAATATCATAGCACAAAATATTTTTTCAACCGAATCTATAATATCAAAAGCATATAGGGAATACGAGACATGTATACATATGTCCATTAACTTTTAATAAAAAAGCACATCTTATCTGTTAGTAAAACGAAATTAATAAAATTGTCTACATTATTATCCTTAAATATAACAATTCTCTTTCAATTCATTATTATTTATTTATATTCATGGACGCTAATTTTCAGAAAAATTCTTTTGAACAATTGTACTTAGAATTACGTGATCAATGTAAAGTAGCTCAACGAAATCATTCTATATAAAAGTATAACCACAGCTTATTGGTACAGATATTAATGTTAATAGTAACATGCGATGGAGTAACTACACTAGATGCGTGCCATATATTGGAAGAAGATTCTAATGAATAGTCAGGATAAATGGCAACAACCAATCGAAGGAGCCACTCAATACCAAGCAAACGCAGTGGTCTGATCAATTGTGTTCGTACATAATTGCCAGTCCAAAACTACGGCTTGATGTGGCCCACGCGGCTGTTAGTTGGGTGTAGATAGGTCAAACATTCAGTTGGTCAAGGTCTTCCAAGCAGTAACTTAATATAATTCAACATGAGAAAGTCTTGAGTCTCGTTTCTTTGAAGAAGCATCTGGTCTAACACGGGGTTGCAAATACCGTATATAAGTATAGCCCAGGATGGCACCATGCTTAAACAAGTCAATCATTCAAGTATATTTTTCTTGTGGGATCAAAGAGTATGAAGAGAGCTTCTCCACTTCAGGCTCGGGAAAAGTCACAAATTCCTGGTTGGCAATTGACGGTGACCGGAAACATGGGTGGAGGCCATCGTGTTCGTCGCAGTGGTCAGCCAACAGTATCATCTTCTAGGCCACGACTAATTTGTACCTGCGCCAGCCGTCCTGGTTCGGTTAAGTGTAGCAGACACGGTTACATAGTACCAACCCAGAAGCTGAGGAGTCAACCTGCGAATAAAGAACTAATAAGGAGAGCACTGACACCTCCAAATCGTAGGTTAACTCTCCGGTGGTTGAATTTCCGGCCAACTCTAAGTCGGCTCTCTAACATGTCCTTGGCTTAGTTTATATAAACTTCAAATTCTTGATGACCATGATTTGGATTCAGTCGACTGCGTGAAGAAAAACAAATCAAGTTCTTCCATTTCGATGTACTTGATATTCATTTATTAATATACGATTGCCTGTACATAATCATTTTCAAGACCTCTTTTCCTCTTCCGGACATTTGTCCGGCCGGAGGATGAGACCTCTTGTGTTTCAATTTTCATACGATTTCTGAAGGTGTTTCAATTTGTGACCGTATAGAAACAAAAGAAGGCAGTACAATAGTCAATAGATGAAGTTCCTCCACTAGTAGGAGCCAAGGTGAAACCGGGCAAGTTGTAAGAAACATCATCATAACCTACTTTGTCTTTTGATCGAACTTGAAGTGAGCAAGTTGTAAAGAACATGATACCTAACAATTTCACTTAGAAGGAACTTTTCAGATCAATTAAATTTTATCCTATTATTTTTAGACCAGATCTTCTGTCCAGTTTTATTCTGTCTTATTCTGTCTCATAAAATCACAGCCATTCATTTTGCGGGCTCCACGTGGGTCTCACGTAGGTCCTGCATGAGACCCACATAAATAAACGACTGAGATTTATTGGACACAATAAGACATCATAATATTGGATAGGAGATCTGGACTCATTATTTTTGCTGTTTGCCTATACTTAAATTACATAACACAATAAAATATAGTATATAGGTTAAACTTTGTTTGACATTTTTTATTTATAATAATAATATTTTTTTAAAAGGACGAGTTATTTAAATTATATTTTAAATAACACAATAAAATAGAGTGTACGAGTGAAAGAAGATGAAAACCAAATATTTAAACTAAAAATCAACCTAAAATGTTATCTATTATTACATTAACTTTAAATGTTTATTAATGATGAAGAAAATACAAAATTTATAAGCAAAATTTCTACAGTGGGTCTATTATCTTTGTACAGTTGGGGAATTAATGTCTGAGTTGTATGTAGAGATAGACTTCTGTATCTTTAATTAGATAGCGTGAATACTACATAAAAAAAATGAATAAAGAGATGATCATTTGAGTAGGATGAGAGAGAAGCTCTCACATCTCTCTAAAACTCTTTTTTCGTTCCTTTCATCGTTGTCTACCACCTGTTTGTTGAAAGTCCTCCTTACTTGAGAAAACCTTGCCTTTAAAATCTCTCTTTTCCTTAGCTCTTCTTCCGTTTCTCCGACTATCTTACAG
>JANVCL010000214.1:41558853-41569000 GCA_026546855.1 Erythroxylum incrassatum | reverse complement strand
AAAATTAATAACCACTCTTCGTCAACTTACTACATTTACTACCTTAATCTTGTATAAATCATTTCAAATTCAAGAATCCCTTTCTTTGCACAAGAATAAATCACCACCAATTTCTCATTTAATTTCATTTAATAATTCTAACTTCCAAATAAAAATTCGGGGTCCAACATCTTCTATCATTCATTTCCATCATCTATCTCCATCTTCACGTACACACCATTGTCTTCTCTCTATACCATTTTCTTCCATTTTCCATTGTCACCTGCTACCATGGATGTCTCCAGTGGGTTCTTAGTCATAAAGTCTCTTGGAGCTATGCGTGGCTAGGCACCTCTTCTCATTTTGAAGATGTAGCGATGGCTTGAGTTTAATGGGCTTAAAAGGGGAGTAGTTTAATCTATGTTTAGCTATGATTTATGAACTCCAAAGTTTAGGATTTGTAATTTGTATTTGAACATTCATGATTAAAGTTTAATCAAGTGTTGGATATTCAATGTGTGGTTTAGATTTGTTGATGTAGAACTTTGAGCTTAAATATAGGAAGTCTCATATATGTCTATTTTGTGATCTTGTTGAATCTCTTTTATCTTGCATAGTTGTGATTGATATTGAGTTGATTTGAGATCCCAAAGTGACTTGTTGCTTTAACTTACCACTACACGCACTAAGGGGATTTAACAAGGTCTTAAGAAATGGAGTTCATTGATTAAGACCTTGGACTTAAAGAGTTCTTTAAGGTTTACCATTTGAAACTTAGTGGTTTCTACTCCCATTAAAAATTGATTTCGAACTATGACAACCAAAGCTCATTTTCAAGAGGATTCTATCATCATTTGATAATTGTCTTTATTTTACTATTTTCTTATTCCCAAAAATCAAAAAATTCTTTTTACACATTTTTCCTTACAATTAAATTAAATTAGTTAATGTTTCCAAAAGATCAAAACCCCCTCATTACTAATTTAGCTTGCATTTCATGACATATAGGTTAGCTTAGGTTCATTCGTTTAGGTTCCGATTAAGTGAGATGACTCGAGGTTGCATCCTATAGTGCAATCCTTGGATTATATATATTTTTTAATTTAACCTCCAAGGAAAAGGCCTAAAGGTCCGAATCAGCTAATTTTTCAATATACCCAATCATCTTTAGCACATGAAGGTTGGACTAAAGATCCTTTTGTCATCTTGCATTGAAATAGTGCCTTGGAGATTTGATATCTCTCAACCCTACTCTATGCACCAAATAACTCTTTAAGATGCAGTATCATAATAGGTACATCCATGTTCTCATCCTGCCTCTAAAGTTCAAGAGACATGCAAGCTAACATCACATATGTAGCTTATTCAATGTCATCAATATAACGCTAATATTCTCCCAATCTTCATCAGTTGCATCTGAACAAGGTTCTGATGGAGTAGGAGTATCAAGAACGTACAATTTCTTCTCTTGCCTAAGAACTATTCTTAAGTTTTGTAGTCAATCCGAAAAGTTAGGTCCAATCAACTTGTTAGCATCCATGATGCTCCTTAATGTCAGGTTGGTGCTCATCTTCAAATTTAATAACCGAAAAACATAAAAGGAGCACATATTAGTTTATATCCAACAATCAAATAAAATAAGGACTTTAAAATATTTGATTACTCCCACTATTTTCTTCAAAATAATAGCTCTCACTATTATATCGAAATTTTTTAAAATAATTTCTTAATGGGGTAGGATCCTATTTAAAATTAATTGATCTTGAGTTTGCTCAACAAACCAACTAAAAATAAATTAGGTAGAAAATAACTTTTTAATCACATCTCATATGACTCCTAGAACCATTAGGTGACAACTTTTGTAAAAAATATATCACATATATTATTCCTAGCCCTGCCTCTAAATTTATATAGTCATGAGTTTACTCATCCAAATCATACAATTTTAGTTAAGTAGAACCCATTAATTTAAGATAAAACATATCCGGGTTAAAGCGATCTTGAGTTTACTCAACAAGCCAAACAATAGACAAAATTCTAGTTTTATTCTCAAATAATGGAAGACAACTATCATGTTCATAACGTGTACTCAATATTTTATTGAGGGATTTAAATTTTCAAAAATTTATGATCCCATCAAAATAATATAATCTCATTATATTTATAATTTCAAACATAATCCAATTATGAAAGAAATTATTTAAAACTTTTGCTTTATTCTAATTATTGATTTGATAACAAATTAAATTTAATAATTCAACTATTGAAAATTTTAATTAAATTCCAAAACTTTTCCTAATAAATTCTGTTTTGAAAACAAATTTTCAAAAATAGTAAAACACTTTTCTATTTTATTAGGAGTATAAATTAATTTAATATTTATTTAAAAAATAAATTGAAAATTTAAGGTTTTTAAAAACATTTAAAAACACATAAAAGGCTGACTGGCGCATGCAATGCACGTGCCATACAGTCAGGAGGATCAACTGTGTGGATGCGTTTAATCTCTATTAAAAAAATTAATTGAAAATTTAAAGTTTTTAAAAACATTTAAAAAACACATAAAAGGCTGACTGGCGCATGCACTGCACGTGCCAGACAATCAAGAGGATCAACTGTGCGGGCGCATGCACTGCACGTGATCGTAGCCAACAAAGCATTGACTAGCATGTGCACTACACGCACTAGTCACATTTGGAGGTAACAACGTTTGCAGACGATGGGCGCGTGTGATTCCCACACCCATCATCTTCTCCAAAAGAGCAGCTAATTATGAGGGCACAATCGTCATTGCAAAATAGCTAATTCAACTGTTTGGTCCAAAACGCTCTTATTCTGGAGCTTTTTAAAAATCAGCTGGTTGGATTGAATCAGCCAACAGAACTAGCTCATAACTAAATAAATTTTTGGTTTTTTAATATAGTCAAACCTCTAAATTGGGTCAACCAGATAAAAAATAGCTTATCAGTTGTTTACCAAAGGAGCTCTAAATCAAAAGGAGCTGAAGAGCTATAATCACTATTAATAAAAAGTAAATAATGAGTTTTAGAACGTTGATATAAAATATAATCAAAATTTTCAGATTTAATTTGACCAAAAAGCTATTAAAAATTAATAATAATTAAAGTTCAAGATTCGAAAGATGACCAAGTGCACTAAAAATAAATACGTTTTTTTTTTACAATACTAAAAATTAATACTTAAACTCTAAAATTGAAAAGATGACAATGCTGAAAGTGTCATATATGAGATACAACTACACTAGCAATATGTTTAGATAGAAGGCGATGAGAGGTGAATTGCATTTATATGATATTTTGTTTGTTCTGGAAGTCTTCTTAAAACTCGTTTCTATTGATCAATTATGCAAACTTACAATTAATTTACTTTTCTCATGTCTTGATATTTGACCATGTAAACAAAAGAAGGAGAGAATTTTTTAAATCTGACGTGAGAATATCTCTTCATCACGTTCAAGTAGTTACACCAGCTAAGGAAAGAGACTCCCACCTTAAAAATCCAAAACCCTCCCCTCAAAAGCCACCCCTTAAGAGAAAACCCAGCAACATTTTATTGGATGGTTTTTTTCTTTTTCAGAATTTCTAAAATATTTGTCTACTTCTCACAAAAAAAGTAATGATTTCATTGTGTTTAAACTATTACATAAGAGTGAGATCAGATTCTTTGTTTCGGTTAATCAATTCCTACCATGTTTCATTAAACCTCATCTACATATTCATATAAAGACCACACAAATATGTGGACAAAATTAAGTGGCACTGGTTTAAAACACCCTAACATGAACAAGGTGATCCAACCCATAAGGGTACATAATGCTATTATTACACAAGACGTATCCCTAATTATTAACTACTATTACATAGGTACTCACTGTAATTTTTTTTTATAAAATAGTACTCACTGTAACTTGAAGACTTTAAACTTCAATCAAAAATTAAGATTTTCCTATAAAGAGTTCAAGGGATGATCTCAAACATCAATTGATGAACAGGAGTATAAATTTGGGAGAGCCAATCTGTCTCTTAAATCGGGAACTAGAGATCAACTTAAAGAATGCTGATACTCGAGGGCTGACCGGTTTTCGTCTCCTGTTGTATTATGACCAATTCCAAGACTTCAATTTGATGGGTTTTATCCTTATTTAATTCTCTTCCTTAGGAACACTTCAAATGTATTCATCGTTATCTGTTTATTATAGTACAATCGTAACTGCGAGTGCATGGTTCTTCAGGCTGCGGCCCAAACTCAATAGGTTACAGTGTGTTTTCTCAGTCTTCTCAAGGAATGAGACTCATATAATAATGATCCTATCATCCGTACCACCCCAAGCGACTCCTCCCGAATCACCAATGTTCAGGAAGGGATTGTTGAGAATTAGTAATTGATGGATATGGAATCCCTCGGTTCGCAAGGCGAGATGCGACTTCACCCAGAACTTGACAGGCAAAACTGTTTGTGACACTCTTCTCTGTCTACTCATTGTATGCTCCAACTCCAATCTTGGCTGAAGCTTTGGCATCTAAGAAAGCTTTGTTAGCCGTCATTCAACTCACTTTTGACGGTATCGTTTTGGTATGTGAATGCTTGTATTTAATTGCTGGTATAACTAGCAACACTCCGTGCCTTGTAGATTACAAGACTCTTGTTGCCTGAGCTTGAGATCAGTGGAATTTAACAAGTACATTTAAGTTTGAATGATAATTCAATTGAGAAAACAATATTAAAAAATGTCTCATAAACTATGTGATAATGTGAGTTTATTTTAGTACAGCTAGAACAGTAAATCACAACTTCAGTTCTCGGAGGCCTTGAAAGCAACCTGCAGCAAGAAAATCAGTTGGTCCATGTAAATATGCAACAAATGTGAAGGAGGTGAGGACGAAACAATGTCAACTCTCATTTGGTAATATAAGGCGGTCTTGACCATCCACTAGCTTTGCAGACTGAATAACATCCCCAGTTTTTATCTGTGAAAGGATGTCCCTTCCAATGGTTGTGTATCTGCGCTCGAGAAATATATAGTAGATTAAATGACTGAGCAAACACAGTCCTGCAAGGCAGTAAATTCTCTAAAACAAAACTTACAAGAAAGTAACACTCCAAAAGCTTACCCGAAAACAGAAAATTGTCCTTCGTCAAAAGATAAACCTCCTAAGCCAGCCTACAATACATGCATCAAACTTATCACACTGGAGAAGGAAACACCCCTCCGCATGTTTGGTTAAGAACAGATGATGTAACGGACTTACACTTCTTTTATCATAAAGATAGAAGAAAAATTGGTATGGTGCTGAATACTCCTCAGAGGCGTCACTGTGTGCCATTGCAACTGCTCCATAGACTGATAGGGGAAGAACCGGCAATTCTCCATCCTTCAACATGGTTATTAAAAAAAAAAGAAAAAGAAAATTAGACATTGAAGAGCAGTTACTGGAACTTGCTAGGACTTTGTGAACTTGAGTACTTGAACATCTAGAGTTGTTCGATATAGTGGCTCAAATTGCCCCGATGGCATTATCTCTAAGGGAACGCTGTAACCACTGTTCTTATCGCGGCCATTGTCTGTGAGAACAGCTTGGTTAGTGCAAGCGAGCTTTGCTCCATTATAAGCTCCATCAACTACCTGTAACGTCTCTGGTTAAGTTCCTTATTTTCATCAGGTGGGGCAGCCCCAGTGTTTTCATTTGAAACATACATTTTTAATTATATAACTGTTAAAGAGACTTTTGAGAAGTAAAAGAATGTAGAAGTAATAAACATAAAAGAAGAATAACAGTAAGTCTCGATTGGCCTTTTATGTCCCTGAAAGGCAGATAAATTGCACTATAGGTACTGGAAAACCATAACTTAACTGCAAGTGACAGAACATTGAAAATTCACTGAGCTTGAAGGGAAGGTCAACTACCTTACCAGTTTTGCAAAATTCCCTGCAGTCAATGGTGCTGAATATCCATCAACAATAACCTGCATCAATGGGTCAATAGAGTTTCAACTTCAGAGCCATTGCAACACAGATAACCGAAGGTGCAAAAATAGACTTTGACCAGTAATGGGTATGCATCATGCATTATCATCACAGAATTAACTATACAAATAGCACATCATTTATGTCAGGGAATGGAAGAGCTGATATTTGAAAGAATGTTGTAGGTAGCAGACTTGTTTTGCAAAAATCATCAGAAAATTTTAATCACCCAAAGAAAGTTTATATTAGGTTTCTATGACATTCATGAATTCATTAAACCTGAATTTTTGCAGTCTGTCTAGGTTCACCACCAACTTCTGGGGAAAATGTTGAACCATCTACTTTGGCAATGGTAAATTCAACAGTTCCTCTTCCTGTTAGCCTACATAGACATCCATGTAAAAAGATCATATCTAAACAAACCAATCACATAGCCTAGTTGTGAATTAGAGGAGAGAAACATTTACGTGATAAAGCAATAAAATATATTTTGTAACCCAACTTTAGAAAAGAAGATTTCTTACTTGGGTCAGATTTTTTAAGTTTTTAGGCATACATTTACTAGTTTGTAGTTGTACCCAAATCCTTTCTAAAGTTAGAAGCACATTCGAGATATTTATCAGATAATTAGGATGATGGAATGAAAGGAAATAGATCTTGGTGAGAAGAGGTTATGAAAGTAGTGGCCCCAGTGAGTAGAGGTTAGGCGTATAGGTGGTGGGCTCGCTATGAGGTGATAAAAGACAGACAGTTTCAGTTTAGTGAAAGGCTGCTTACAAGTTTTGGTATTGGATTTTCGAAAATAATCAAGGGTTGATACTTGTAATAATTTGTTCCACAGTACAATAAATGTTTTTTCCGTTTACTATTATCCTCCTCATTGTTTAATTCTTTACCATGCCTGCCGTTGACCTGCGAAATATTATTCCATTTGTTTATAGCATACTCCACCATTAATGGATCCTTTTGGAACCTTTAATGCATAAAAATCCCTTATTAAATTGACATATATCAAAAGTTCAACAAGAAACTCCAAGTGAGTCGCACAAAACCCAAAGATCATACTTAGAAAGGGAGAAAAGTTAAAGGTAAGTTAAGAGTGCTAGACATGGCTTGACAAAGGCATTTCCATCAGTATAGTATGCATATAGTACTGTAGTTACAACAAAAATGGCATGCATTTGAATAGTTATGCAGAGGACTTACCTAGGATATTTCAAATATTGCCCAGGTAACAAAAAGGACAACCCAGGAGCCTGTCGCAGAAAATGGTCAAGCTCAGATTGCGATCATGCTCAAGTTGTGTGCATAAGTTGCGGTTTTTATTATATTCAAATTTAAGACATCCTTTCTCGATAAGTTTGCCACAGCTATGAAACACATGATTAATGTTTTCTTTCATGAGAACCAAATACCACCTGCACATCAAGTTTACCTGCAGCAGTTCGATCTCTGCTATTGTATCTAGTGAAGTTGCAAGGGCAACAGAGACTTTGTCTGGGTCCTGATCCTTAATACTCTGAAGCAGCAATTGCAAACCACCCTAGAAAATTCTAAGCTAGTTATTGTCCTTACAACATATCCCATAAGTCATCATGACAGACCATTTTGTTATTGACAGCATATGCCTGGGAAATAAAGTAATAAAGATAAATTGTTGATTACGTGATTCACGTCCAGTAGTGTATTATTTATTTTCTTGTGGACAGCACTACATAGATTTGGCCGTGGAACAACACCACGAAATACATTTTTTCATCTTCTAATAGTATGACAGAATCCGGAAAAGAAAAATCAAATAGACAGTGTCAGAGACGGGTGGAACTATATTGCCAGACTTTAAGTGAACTATAACACTTTATCAAGTGATCATGGTATGACCATGTGAGTGAATTGTAGGTTGGAACACTTTTTTATAAACATTTTTCATCGGCAATCAGTGTTGGTTTCCTATTTTAATGTGCCACATTATGGGAAATGGAAGAACATATAACTCCAGTTAAAGTGGCTTCAACATATGGAGAGAACTACTTAGTAACTGCCTAACTTCTCATACCTGCCCCTCAATTAGTGAAGTATACAAAGTAGACCCCTTCTCCCTCAATTCTGCAGGTATACTGGCCAAGATAGAATTCTTTTCATCTATTGCTATCTGCAATCATGACACAAAATGCAAATCATTTGCAAGAGAAAAAATGGTTAAGCACTATGGACAAAATGCTGATAAGTTGATAATTTAAATCCTGAAGGAAAACCATTCAGTAACCACAAGTTGAAAAGGCACATGTCCTGATAAAAGGAAATGGCCTAGAGGTAAAGGTTCTCCCCAGACAACGAGAGCCATGGTATGAGTCACTTTTCCCCTTGGCCCGAGTTATACTGAAACTATGTATTAGAAATGACATAGATAAGGAGCATCTCTCTAAGCAATCAAAACTTTAGCATAAATTTGAAACAAGTTCCAATCATATGCATCACTGTGATAAAACATAACTGAAAAGCAAAAGAGTAAACATTTGAGCAACCCACTCTGGTATCACAAGCTTCTTTTGATAATAAATACGGAAAGATAAAGGTGCATACTTTCAGAGCTTTCTTCACATTTCCCTCCATGGTTCCATAAGGCTTTCTCTGTGGAATTCTCAGCAAATATGAGATATCCTCCATTGAAGTCTAGAAGCAAGAAACAAGATGATCTGCAAATTGATTTCCTTCCAAGTTAGAGAATATAACAACAAGAGAACATATGAATATCAACCTGTATGTTCTTCATGTTTGGATTTGCAGGTATAGCCCTTCTCAGAGCAAGTTCCCCAGTTCTTGGAACCTTGGTGTCTGGAGAATAAAGAACTGCTTCGGCTGAAGGAATCAAAGGTAAAGGCGAAGCAAGCTGCACAAAAAGCAGTAATACGGCAACTAAATTATCGAGTTTCTTCAGTCCATATGCGGGAGTTGAGATAAACAAACTTTTAGGAAAAACACAACAGGAGGCCACATCCTGCATCACAAGAAACTCAAGTTAGGCGAGACATTATTAAGTACATAGCAGAACTTGTCCGCATATTACCAAAAAAAAAACCATAAATCTCAATAAACAAAGTATATCCTGAAATTCATGTACCTCTGTGTCAATAGAAGCTTAAATACGACTACAAAAACACGCGAAGCATTCAAAGGATGCATCCTCAATATATTTTTGCATACATACAGAATGGACTAAATCCTTAAGTCTGAGATGGCGAAAGGTTAAGCAACCACTTATAACATGGCAGTTGCTAAACCCCCACTGCAAATCCATCCCCCATTATCTCTTTTAATACCATATTTTTCACAGCAGCAAATTCACCAACGATTTTAAGCACCATTTAGCCAGAATAAACACACTAAACCAAATATTGATTTCGGTGAGAGAAGTCAGAAATCCAAAAACAAAACTGAACCGAAAAACATTCTTGCGCATGCCACAGATGGAAATAATTCCAATAACTTACATGCAAAAAGAACTAAAATTTGAAACTTTTTCTAAAGAAACAACCTTTTCAAGGCTTCGAATTGACTTGTGGAGGGCTGATCTAATTGCAACTTGACCACGAGCTGCATTGGCTCGAAAAGCCAAATGGGTAGAGAGAAAATGGTTCCTTTGGATTAAGGTAGAGAAGGAGAGACTGAAAGAGAGTTTGTGAGAGGTGATAAATGAGGACGATAGCGTAAAGGCCATGACTTTGAAGTCGAGAAAGATAGACGGAGAAAGAGAGGTTTTTGGCGCGCCTCATCTATCTTCACAGTCCTACGTGGATGCTTTTCAGTGGTTTCTGTCCAGTTGTTGTTCGTAACTTCAATTTTCTTATTTCCAATTTTCCGGAAAATATAGTTGACGAAATAGTCCCTAAATCTGAAGGATATTATCAAACCACCACGTTGTTTTTTTAAAATATTTTTTTGCATACAAAGAATAAATAGCCTAGCTGCTCAGCTGCACACTGCGCCTGTGAACCAAGGCGTCAATGATATTGAAACAGTTGGGCAAAAAATTCAGACGGAGCCGCCGGAAAGAACATAGTCCCAAGCTGTCGGAGGCTAGTAGATTTAGGGGGTGCTTGTTTTATAGGTATGAGAAATAAGGAATGAGAATGAAATGAAGATGGATGCTTGGTAGGGATGTATGATTGGAGGGGTATGAAT
>JANVCL010000214.1:41546052-41558753 GCA_026546855.1 Erythroxylum incrassatum | reverse complement strand
ATTTTCTATAAAACAAAATTTTAACAAGTTTTTATTTTTTAACATTTTTAACAAACCAACCACTATCAATGGTAATGACAATCATTCCTTCATCTTAACCAACCATCATAATTATAATGATTATATCCATTCTCATTCCTCACTATATTCATTCATATTCTCATTCTCATTACCTTCTATGAACCAAGCGCCCCCTTAGCTAATACATTAAATGTTAGGACGGGTTATCGTTGCATATTGAAGAGCATTAACGACGCTCCGGTATAGACTAGCTTCAGTTATGGCTTCCCTTGAAATTGTGAGTTGAGAACTCCTTTCTGCTGGAGAAGAGATAGGCTTAGCATTATCCATCCTTATCCGTTGGAGCAAATCCAGGAGATACTTAGATTGAGATAGGCAAAGACCACTAGAAAAATGTTGAACATTAACATTAAGAAAATAGTTAAGCTCTCTCAAATCCTTTAATTCTCTTTGTGAGATACATGTCACAATTTCACTACCCAATCACGCTCCAGTAATAACGTGATAGCGTGAATCAAATAACAAGGCATTCTGTTCCTCCCTAGTGTTGTGTAGAAACGTGAATACATTTGAAGTAAAAATAAAACAGCAATAAAAACACCAAGATTTTTATACTGATTCGGCAATGCCTACGTCCAGTTTGGAGACAACTGAGTATTTCACTATAACAATGAGAGCATACAATAGTGTTTATCACTTAATTTTTCAAAAGACTCAAATTAACCCAAGCTCACTACTACTAGAAAAAAGAAACAAAAACAAATATAAATAAGTTTTTTTTCTTTTCTTTCTCCCTCTCACTATTCTTCTCTCTCTTCTCTTTCGGGAATTTTCTACTATCTCACAACTTCTCCTCTCTCTCCCACACCAGAACTCTTATGTTCTCCTTGTGCTCTCTTCTCCTCCTTCATTTGCTTCTCTTTTATAGAGAATTTAATGGGTGTGAAAGCCTCCAGCTGCACCACCGAAATCTATGAAAAACAAGCCTCCATTGTTGAGCCACCATTGTTGATCACCGAAAGCAAGCTTTAATTTCTGACTTTGAGAAGGTAAGATTTCTGACTTTGCAAGCTTCCATTTCTGACTTTCTTTTGAGACAATATTCAACACCTAGGGTGTAGCACCCTACTCCCGCAAGACCTGAACCCGACATCGATGGTGATATCTGAGTCCGCACTCCGCGAGGGTGGTGTGCTAAGTCACTCATTGTCTTAGTTTCTCTTTAAACTCACAACTACTGAAAGTTCAGGTCCTAACCCTTAATATGGGGATGAGATGTTACATAGCGAGTCTGATAATATGTTGATGACAACCACGTTGTTCTTTTTTATACTCTTGTTCAGCCTACAATAATTTTTAGCCAGTGACTTCTTAAAATCATAACACTTGTTTATTCACATACGGCACGATTTCATCCTTTTGCCATTTAGAGTCATATGAAAGTGTTTTTCTTCTTCATACTATTGTTTTGCTTCCTTTCCTATTTCTCTTATATCATTACTTCTTCCATCGATAACCTTGTTCACAAGGTTGATATCTTAAAATCATTGCTGAATATCACAAAGATATTTTTAGGAAGTATTGTTAGCTATAGATGATGACAATCACACAAAAAATTTTGCAGCTAGCTGGTTTGTTATGTCGATTAACTAGACGATGATTCGAAATCGCAAAGCAGAGTAAATTGATGTTGTCATGATAGGAATCACCGAAGGGTAGTCCAAAACCTTTTTCTTGAATTGAAAATTATGGACAGTAGGATGCATATAGTTGTCTTGTGATAAATTCAAACGATATCTGACTTATCCCACTTGCTACAGAGCTTTAAATGGATTAAAGAAAAAATAAGGAGAGCTTTTAAGATCCATATTGCACCCTATGTTGACTGATAGGACAATTTTTTATATAAACCTAATTTCCTATAACAAGTTTGAGAATAAAGAAGTAATTGTATTTTATTTTATTAATATATGCTTTACAAAATGAACACATATATATATATATATACACACACAAGATGAGATGAGACACTTTTGGATTATAGCTCATAGAATAGAAAATAGTGATAAACAAGTCAAGGTAGATTTGATCTCCTTTCATGCCTAAAGAGTCATTTTATCATACCCTCACAATTTGTGCTTCCATTATAGATGTCAATCTATAATCTCTGTAATAGGAATTGCTTCTTAGGCGTAGCTTTGGTGAGGGAGTCAAAAAGTTAGCCACTTATATGAATATGTGAAACTCTTAATTGATGTTGAAGTACTTGATTTTTGACAAAATGAAAGTATGATCTATTTCATACGGGAGTGGAAGACAATATTTTACATAGATAAGTGGCAACAACGTTGTCACATAGATGGTTGGAGAAGAAAACGGTTAATGAAATTCCATCAAAAGGTTAGTAATCCAATTGGGTTTAGCAGCAGCGACGGCAATGGCTTTACATTCTGACTTTAGTTGAACTTCGAGAAATGATTTTCTAGTTTTTTAAAGTTCAATTGATAGAGCAGCTACCAATAAGGACAACATAAGTTGAAGTAGAGGTAAGATTATATGAATTTCTAACCCATTCAAAATCAAAGAATACATGTAAAAAGATAGGTCGGTAGTTTTTTGTAGGTGGATTCCCTGATGTTGTGTGCCTTTCAGATATCGAAGAATTCTTTTAACAATAGCCTAATAAGTGGAGGAAAGTTTGTGCATAAATTAGGATAGTTTATTTATAAGAAAAAATTATCAGGTTAAGTATTATCAAGATAATTATTAAAGTGAACTAAGAATTTTGTAAAATTCTCTTGCATCCATTTAGGAGTGGTATCATGTAGTTTTAACCTTGTTTTATTATATGTGGGAGTTGTCATTAGTTTGGAATTAAGCATATAGGCTTTAGAGAGAAGGTCATTAATGTATTTTTGTTGAGACAAGAAGAGTCTTTAGGACGTTTTTATAACTTTGATGCTTATGAAATAATTAAGAGGGTCAAGATCTTTTAAGGGGAACTTAGAGGAGAGATTTGTAACAAATTTCTTGATTGTGTGGATTTTATTGCCAGGAATAATAATATCATCAATATAGACAAACAAGTATATGAGATCTGGACCATTGTCAAAGATGAATAAGGAATTATTAGATATTGAATGATAGAACTTTGTTGAAGAAGATAGGAACATAATTTATGATACCAAGCCATTGGTGTTTGGCACAGGTGATAGATGACTTTGATTAATAAACATACTTAGTTTGGGTATTCTGAGTTTTTAAAAACCAAGAGGTTGTTACATAAAAAGGGTGTCAGTTAACGTACTATAGGAATGCATTGTTAACTTCAAGTTGAAATAATTCCTAACCATACTTAACAGCTAAATAAGAATTGCACATATTATGGTTGGTTTCACGATGGGGTTAAAGGTTTTGGTGAATTCAACGTCTGAGCATTGGTGAAAACACTTGGCAATAAGACAAGCTTTGTAACGAGATATAAAATCATCTAGATTGGTTCTGATTACGAATATTCACTTACAAGTAACTACATTTTGGGTTAATATAGGTGGAAAAAGTTTCTAGGTGATATTTATGATAAATGCATTATATTTCTGCATTTAAAACATCAATTCATTGAGCATATTGAAGATTTTATGTTACTATAGTGGTTTCAAGTAAGGGGAGGGATGTTTTTTAGTGTGTAGATCAAGTATTAGGTGAGGCTTCAAATTTCCTATTTTGGATCTAGTGATATTAACACCGGAAGTTTAATGAGGAAGGATAATTGTGGTAGGTCATTAGGAGATCAGTTCATGATATAATGGTGATGATATTTGGTCTTTGGTGAGTGGTTAGTGGAGAGTTGTTGGATATGTTAAATGACCATTTCATCACAATAGCTTAAGTTGTTGTGTGAGGTCAACTTAATTGGTTTTATATATTTACTAACACACCCCCTCAAGTGAAAGTCCCTTAGGCTTGAAACTTGCACAGGCTCACTCTACCCTTGTGTTGAATAACAGTTGGGTGATAGGATTTGAACTCACGACCACTTAGTCACAAAGGCTCTGATACCGTGTTAAATGACCGTTTCATCACAATAGCTTAAGCTGTTGTGTGAGGTCAACTTAATTAGTTTTATATATTCACTAACAAGATAAAGTATAAGATTCAGTAAAAATTGAACAAGTAGATGAATCCTTCCTTGTTAGGGAACTGAGATTGGGCACGACTAATTGTTGTGTTTGAGAGTTATTAACTGTTTGAAAGATGGGTAGTGTTGGTGATATTTCAAGTGTATGTAAATTAGTTAGAGAATTGGCATTAAGAGGTATAGGTGGATTCGTAGGTGTCGGTGTAGGATATTACATAAACAATAATTAATGAGGAGGTTGGTTACTTTTTGTTTGGAAACCGTTGCCCATAAAGTATCGTATGTCTTGATATATAGGTAGATCTGCAGATGGATTGTGACATATATATGAGTTATATAGTACGGAGAAGCCAATGAAGGTATATGATATGAATTATGGGTTAAGTTTTGTAAAAAGAAGAAGGATGTAAATATGGGTAACATAAGCAACCAAAGGACCTCAGTTTGGCATAATTGAGTAGTTGATGAAACAATTATTAAAAGAGAGATTTAAACTGAAGAGTTAAAGTACATATTTGGTTGATTAAATATACTACCATTTGGAAGACAATAATCTAGCATTTGATAAGTAAGGAAGCATAGTAAAGAAAGGCAAGTCCTGTTTTGATGACATGATGTTGCTTTTGTTCAGTTGTAACAATCAAAAAGTGTAGGGTGGGGATTGGAGAGGATGAATTTCAAACTGGGAGAGAGTAAGAAATAGACTAGGAGAGAGTATGAAATAGGCTTTTATACTTACCATGATCATCAAAATAAATAGTCTTGATTAACATCTCGAAATATTTCCACTATATTTTTAAATTTAATAAAAACAGCTGTAACTTGGGACTTGTTTTTCAAAAAATACATCATGAATATTTAGTGTAATAATCTAAAAAGATAATGTAATATCTAAAATTATCTAAAGAGAGAGACAAGGTTGGACCTCAAATATATGTGTAAATAGCTTTAAGGGAAGAGTAACAAGGAATGTTGTTTGTGCCAAATGGAAGTTTATGACTTTTATTACTTAAACAAGAATCATAATAAGTTGAAACAGAAGTAGAAAATAAAAAATAAATGAAAATTTTAAGAAGAATATTATTTGATGGGTGACCAAGTTTATGTTGCCATATTTCTTTATTTTCAGTTGTAGAAATGTGAAAAGAAGGGGGTTGCTGTTAAGTTGTGGAAGAAGATGCTCATTTGTAAACACCATTTTTATTCTATTCCTAGACCAATGATGCCTCCATATTTAAGTTTTTCTCTAACTATTATGTCATCAATTTCCTCAAATTCAGAATTTATAAAGAGATTATTCAAATAAGAAGTTAGAGAAGATCAGAGTCCACTAACAATGGCTTTTTTTGTGTTAGTGATATTAACTTAGGTCCAATTTGAATTAGGTGATGTTTAAAATGAGAGCAACAAATTTTTTGTTGTATGAACAATTTTATCACAGAGCTGACATATTGAGCAAGGTGAAGGGTAATTATTTAAATACCAGGGAGAGGATAGGTATATGTCTTTTTGTGTAGAAGAACTTGTTGTTAAGTTTGGAATATGCTGTGTGAAGTTAGATCTAATATTAAATGATGGATAATTGGTATGAATGGTGTATGAGGGTGCTTTGTAAGATTTGGGTCCTCCATTATAGTGTTTTTATATTACTATATTCTTGATTAGGATGAGCACTGGGTGAGTTGGGCAGTGTTGGGAGACAAAAGTTTCTTTCCTTCTTCTTATTTTATGAAGGTTTCACGATTAAAGGTTTTCTTGTAAAGCTCTTCAAATGTCATTAATGCTTCTCTTTCTTTATAATTGTGTTGAGTTCATTGCAATCATTGCTTAGACCATTCAAAGTGTGTGCAATTGTAGGAGGCAGATAAGGAGAGGATGTGATTGAAAAGGTTCCATATTAACTTAGGGTCGTTGGTGTTCTTAAGGAGAGTTATGGGATTGGTCATCAGTTGAAGAGAGTTTCAGTTTATTTAACTTTCATGTTGGGAACTTAATCCTTTTTCTTTCATATGGGATTGATCATTAGCATAAAAGAGTATTAGTGTAATTAACTTTCATATTAGGAACTTAAATGTTGAAGCATTTTTAAGTGTTGATGCTTGCTCCTTATCCGAGTTATAACCAAGATTGATTACAAGATTTCTCAAATATAACTCAATAACCTACTTTATTCCTTAAACTTGTAAAGACAAATAGATAAAGCACCAACTAAAATAGGAGAACAATGTTTATATATGCAATTTCCTCCTTCCTCATACAATTATTTATTTTAGTCCGTAAATTTATACTCTATTGCTGTCCATTATTAGGCAATTTTTAAATATACGATTATTATCAGTTGTTTGGCAATAGATATATCATATCCTTCATTCCAAGCTAGCTCATCATGCTTGGTGCTTTTACTACTTAAGAAATATTCACGAATAGTGGATGTCAACTGAAAGTGGAGTTGACCATTTATTTTCTGAATTGTTTGGCATGTGAAGTTCTTTTCATTTCTCATAGTGTGGTTTTATGTTGATCATCCTTTCCATAAACACATTAAAAAAGGAAAGAATTAATTTTCATTAAGGCTAAACAATGGGCATATATTTCACCATACAATATAAAGGAAGCCTCTTACGCCTTACAAATGGTGGTGCAACAGAAGTTTCTATGTTAATATCTGCCAACACTTTAATGGCAACCTATAAACTCTTTGTCCTGCTTACAAAAGTGTAGGAACCTAAGTTCTTAAATTGGAACCAATAAATGGAAATAGAATTTGGAGTTCAACATGCATTAATTGCAGAGCATCATTTTTTGTTTCCTCATCCTATTAGTTTTTAGCATTGTGCACATTATTTGTCCCTTTTGTTATTAAACATAGGATGTATAAAATGTCTCTTTTGCTTTTGTCATTTTTATTATTATGGCTCTGGGTCTTTTAAAAATTAAAACTATTATTTTACTATTTATTGATGCTTATCATGGTCTCTAAAGAGCTCGGAAAGTCTTAAAAGAAATATTGTAATATGATTTTGAGATTTCCACTAAGAAAACATTTTGTTTGAAGAAACAGGTATTGTTATATCTAATTCACTAAAAATTGTGACTTTATCCCTTTGTTAAGAAGGACGTAAGTCAGGTGTAGATAATTTGGAATGTGATCTTTTAGGAACCCATTATCTCCGATTCTAAACCATCTTATTCCTAGGTATACTTGCTAACAAAAGCAAGCAAAACTTTATGCTAGTTGGCAATGAAAGAAAGTTAGTAGAGAACTAACTCACTAAAACTAATAAATAAAGAACATTATTTCAAGAGATGATAGAGAATCCTTGAACTTGTTGGAAACAACCATCCTTACAGTGGATGAGATCATCTTTCCAAATGCTTTCAAATTACTATTTTGATTTTCTAGAATAGTTATATCAAGTGTTTTTAACCATGTCAGGTGTAAGATTACAAATACTTATCATTATCAAAATTTAAGTTTGTTAATTGATAAAACTAAGGTACTTGTTTTTCTTTTTGGATTTTAAAAAAAACTTAAAGAAAACAAAAGATAAAATAAGTAAAAATTGTTCATTATATACATCTTTGATTTTTTTGAACTTTTACCATATTTTGGCATGAATATTATTAACTACACTAGTTTGTTAAATATAATGTATTTAGCAGGACAAGTATTTTTAAAATATGTTTCTACAAAATTAATAAAATTATTCTTATATTTTCTAGTTAAAACTATAATGGATAATATAGAATCATCATAAAAAGAATTGATGAACTTAATATCCTCTACTCGTCGTAAGTCTGATCTAACATGGAATTATTTTTCTTCTTCCAAAACATTGATGAAAATATTTAATATAATTGTTTGTTTTGTAATAGAATGCTTAAAAGGGGAAGAATTTATAAAATGAAAGAGTATTTTGCTGATGTTAAAGCTAATATTTCTTTTTATAAAAATGTACATTTAAAGTATGTGAGAGGATTAAAAATTATTTGTAGCAATAAGTAAAAAAGAGAAAGAAAAATAAAGAGGCTCGTAATGTATCTTTTAGAGATGTTGAAGCACAACAAATATTAGATAAATGAAAAGGGAAAGCTATTATTGACATATACTTTTATTTTTCCTCCAAGAACTACTTATGGTTCTTAACCTAGTTTAAAAAATGTTTTGGTTGATAAGGATGATGTTTCTTGATGTAAACGAGCATGAGTTAGATGGTTTTATCATTCATGTATTCTTTTAAATGCTTTAAATTCACTTATTTTCAAAAAGTAATAGATGCTACAATAATGATAGATCTAGAACTTAAGGCACTTTCTTATTATAAGATTCGTGTGCCTTTAGTTCAAGATTTAAAAAAAGAATGTCAATTGAATTTGGATACATATAAGTCTAGTTAGGAATCAACGTGATACACTATTGTGATAAATGAGTGGGCTGATAAAAAATAAATAACCTTCATTAATTTCTTAGTTTATTGTAATATTGGAACAATTTTTATCAAGTTTGTTGATATTTCTTATAAAGTAAAGAGTGCTCATGCTTTATCTTCATTATTTTTTGAAATTGTAGAGTGAGTTACACTAAACAGTGTTATGCACTTTGTTATAAATAATGCAGGTAATTATGTATCATATGGGTACTTGTTACAATCAAACTATAAAGCATATTGGTTGTATTGACCAAATTTATAGTCTTGTTTCATGTGCAGCTAAGATCACAATTTTGTGTATAATCATATTACATTTTGTCTTATTTAAGAAAGCAAGCAAATTGTTTTGAGATTATGGTCTTGCTATTACTAGGTTTGCAACTACATTTGTTACTTTGAAAAGTATTTATGATCATAAATAACTACCTTAAAATTTAGTGACAAGTAAAAAAATTTCAAGTCATAAGTTATCAAAGAGTACTAAATGAAAAGAAGTTTGTGTTATAATTCTAGATAATAAATTTTGGGTTGTCAAAAATTGTGATTTTGCTTATAAGGTTATTAAAGATTGTTAACTCAGATGAGAAGTCATCTTTGGGATATGTATATGATGGAATGTATAGAGATCGCAAAATAATTATGAGTCTTTCTAAAGGAAGAGAGAAATTGTTCAAGCTTTATATAGATGTTCTTAACCGATAATGAGATCAAGTTGTGAACATAATTAGAGTGTTTTTTAATGTATTCATGCGAAGAAACGAAATCATTTGGAACATTAAAGACTTAATGACCTTGTTTATGTTACCTATAATATGATAATGAATAACATCTATTTTATTGATTTGTTTTTATTTTTAATTAATTTATTTTTATTATTGACTTTATAATTTCTCTATTGTGTATTTAAAGTACTTAGTAAGAAGAGAATGTATGATCCAGTCAATGTTTTAAAAACTAGACCGGACATCGAACTGGTCAAAGAAAATGTTAAAGGTTTAAAGGTTCAACTGGTATTAAACTGCTATAAAACTGGTATATATTAAATAAGAAGTAAATATTATAAGAATAAGTAAAATTATAATATAGATTGAAATAGTTTATTGAAATAAAAAATGCCACTAAAAATGCCTATTAATATATAAAAAACTAATAGTAAATATAATAATTTAAGATTGAGTCTAACATAAAATTTAAAATAATAATAACGATAAAAATTGTATTTCTATATTATCATTTATTTAAAGACTCATAAAAGTTAAAGTAAGTTCAAAGAAAGTCAATAGAAATGACCTTACCTTTATTCTAACTTCTTTTTTTATGCTTTTTAAACATGCTTCTTTATAGTTTAAATATTATTTTAACATATTCTTAAATTATCTTAAGCAAAAACTACTTATATATTCTAATTAATAATTCAATTTATTAAACGAATTCAGAATAAAAATAATAATTAGTTTTAAAAATAATATTTTAAAAATTCTCATGTAAAGAATCTAAATTTCGATAAATATAATTTATTAGTAAGATTAAACAATTTTAGTATTTTTAAAGATAAAAATAGTAATTCAATTTTTAACAGTAATAAGTTTAAACAAAATTTTTAATTAAAATATAAAGATATAAAGAATACAAATTTTGAAAGATATAATTTAGGGTTAATTACAAAAAAAAATCTCAAAGTTTGCAAAATTTTACAAATATAACTTGAACTTCAAAACATGACAATTAAATGCTCAAACTTTCAAATTTCTCCAATTCTAGCTTGACGTTAGTATCTCTGTTAACTTTGCTGAAGTGGTTTACTACGTGCTTCAGAAACCTTAACTATTAATACACATCAATAAAAATTAACACAAGTAATTAAGATTAATGAAATGATCTCGTTTAATTATATAACTAAAATTATGTTGTTTCAAAAAATGACGCAGTTTAATCCCTAAATCAGTTTATGCAGACCATACACTCTCACCCTTCGTTTTCAATTTGTTATCCTGATGTCATCACCCTTTGTTTTCAGTTTGTTCTCTTAATATTCTCAACCCTTCTTGTATGATAAAAAGCTCATTTTGCTCTCACATCACATTGCAATTAGCCACAAAGGAATGAGGATGTTAGGAGAATGAACTGAAAACAGAGAGCTTGTTGGTGCACTGCGATGTGAGAAAGGCTTGGGGCATTGAGAAACAGATTGAAAATGAAGGGTGAGGTCGTTGGGGTCAGTTTAACTAATTTAGGGATTAAACTGCATTATTTTTTTGAAATGACGTCGTTTCATTAATCTTAATTACTTGTGTTAATTTTGATTAATGTGTATTAATAGTTAAGATTTCTGGAACATATGGCAAGTCATGTCAATAAAATTAATGGAGAAATTAACGTCGGGCTAAAATTGAAAAAATAAAAATTTGAGCATTTAATTGCCACGTTTTAGAGTTTAAGTTATAATTGTAAAATTAAGCAAAGTTTGTGATTTTTTATAATTAACCCTATAATTATTAGTTAAATTGTGTGAGAGAATTGAAAAGAAAAAGTTAATTCATTAAAAGTCAAAATATTTATGAAATATAGCAATTAAAAATATCAACTTTTATACAAAACTTCAATTTGCATTAATGATAGGTTAACAAATGTCAAAACAGATTAACAAGAACAAGGAGGTATATAGGTTGACGTGCAAGAATAAAGCTAGGCCCAGGGACGGAGCTATGTATTGGGGAGGAGGGGCCATGGCCCCCCCTTTCAAATATATATTTTTAAAAAATTTACTTATATAATTAAAAATTTTAAAATTACAAATATAAGTGGCCCCCTTTTTTAAAAAAATCCTTACCTTTAAAAATTTCGACCCCCCTTAAAGTTGAGTCTGGCTCCGTCCCTGGCTAGGCCCCACATGCTCAAGATGATTTATAGATTCTTAGTTTATTATTTAATAGTCGGTTTTTTAAGAAAATCGATTAGTTTTTTTTTTTGTAAAAATCGATCGATTTATTACTTACTCAGCAAGTTTTTCTTATATAGGTTATAAACACAAATTGAATCGAAAATCAAGCAGGTTCAAGCTTATTTTGGTCGAACCGACTTGTCCAGTCTAATTTTAGAATCATTGGATTTGGTTGATACTGATTTTTTTATCATACTAATTTTTAGATCAAAAAGGAATTGATGCTTAATCTTGATTATATCGAACTTTAAAAGGCAATTTATAAAGAAAATAAGTTTGTCACAACGAATGACTTAAGAACATTTAATGATGGTTAGTTGATATCTTATTTGAATAATATTTATGAATGCAGTAAAAGAAATTGTTGCAGTTATTTTGGATAAAAACAAAGTTTACAAGTTTTTAGGTAGTGTTGAAGAATTTACTTATAACAATAACGAGACACAACCTCTTTCAAAAATATCTTTTAATTTTTATTATTATTTTAAATTTTATGGTAGATTCAAGTTTAGTTTGAATTATTAGTTCATTATATATTGATAGCTATTGGTATGTTCTTTTTATTTCAATAACATATGTTATTTTTACTTATTTTTATAATTTTTACTGCTCTTTTATTATCTATTGATTTTGTAACAATTTAATACCAATTGAATATTTAAACCCCAAACTTTTCCTCCGCCTAGTTTGATGTCTAGTCTGTTTTTAAAAATATTGCCAAATATACCATTAAGAATAAAGAAAAGGTACTTATCTATAAATTGGGCTTCTCCATAGTCCTCCAAAGCCCACAAGACAATGGCAGACCACTTCTCCAAAACCAAGTGGTTATCGCAACAATGTATTCTGACTTCTGAGTAATGCAGAAAATTGAGTGATTGAATAAAATCATTATCGAGACATAAAGAGGAGCAATTTCTATATATATATATATCAATTTATAATAACAAGTACAGGGACTTACACAGCGTTTGGCTAGCGTTTTCAGCAGGCAGGGATGGGACAGGACGGAACAGGACAGGATGGAACAGAACAAAAATTGAAGGCAGTGAGATGTTTGGTTGCGGTGGACAAAACAAAGATAATTGTCTTCGTCCTGAGTACAAAAATGTGTTTGGTTGCCGAGAACAGAACAGAAAATAATGTTAATGGCGGAAATGCCCCAGATCGG